>VXBH01002242.1:84479-145515 GCA_013400035.1 Rynchops niger
GCGGCCGGGGCGCGCCCCCGCGGGAGGCCGGCGGCGGTGCCGGGAGCTCCGCACCCCCCGCGGCAGCGGCTGCCGGGCAGCCGGGCCTCCCTCCCCTCTCCCCTCCAGCTGCCCTCTCCCCTCCAGCCCGCAGCTCGCCGGGGAAATAAGCAAAGGCCTCGCATCACCTCTGCGGAAAAAGATCCGATTTTTTTTTCATTTTTTTTTTAAATAAAACTGTTTCCTTCTTAAAAATATACCGGCTCTATTTAAAATGAATGCCCTGATTTTTATTGTCACTTTTAACCGACCTAACTAAGGCAAATTTGCACCACCAAAAGCGGCCTAACACGTGTAAAAGAAATCCTATGTTAAATCCACTTTCCACAGTCATAATGCCATAAATGGTCCGACATTATGAATGAAGCTGTTTAGATTTCCAGAGTGGCTTCTGCTGAGATGCCATCAATTTGCAGAGTGCCATGTTAGCTTCACTTGTATTAAACTTTTCTGCCTAAACAAATTCACATTCACATTTAAAAACTCAGTTTTAAATTATTATTTCAATTCAAACCTTAATAATTGCCATGAATTAATGTCAGTGATGGTATCCGTATTACATATGAAAATACGTTGCTATTGATATGTCATTATTGTTTAGAGAGAGTGTAAATACAGAAGTCTGCCATGCTGTCCCTCTCATGTATTTATCTTCCTCATTCACGTTCAGGAAGCGGGACAGGGGTTTTTTTCAGCGTTGCCCTTACTCTGTATTTTATCACATACTAGACCATGCACTTTTACTTAAAAACCCACTTCCATGTCTCACCAATATGTGGAGACAAGAGGTGCAGTGAGAGAAGGACGTAACATCTCCCCCAGCGGGTGGGAGAAAGAGAGAGGAAGGCTCACCTCTGACTGAGATTTTCTATTTCCTAACTCTGAATATTTCTAAGCCTGAGAAGACGTAGCAACAAGATAAAAGGCACGTGGACATTTCGGCTGGAGATTAGAAGATTCCTAATAACCACGGGACTGTTGCTCTGGACCGGTCTCCACAGAGGAGCAAAGAGCCCGGCCAGCGTCAGGGTTGAGCTTGACCAGGGTCTGTGTGGCTGCTTTGGAACCTTGGTGACAGGCTCAGCGGGTCCCTCGCACTTCTGTGACCGTCTGTGTGCCACAATTTGGCAGCACCCTGCTTGTTACACTGCATGTGGCTGATGTAGTCACGTAGGATTTTCCTGGGAGTGTTTATTTCGATGTAAATGTTTCATTTGTGATTAAGATTTAGCCATGTCTTCCCTCAAAGCAAGAATTAAAAATCTTTGTTATGTGTGATGAACGCGCTGATTCCAGCTCTAAGGCTCAGAGGTAGGAATTATCAATGGGATCTCTAAATATTTACCAAAAGGAGGAAATAAAACGTTTAAGGCTTCAGCTGAGTAAAACCACATTCACTGCTGGAAGTTATGCAATCAGTGTAGCAAAATAATAAGAAATAGGCTCAAAGATTAAAAACTGATTACTATCTAATTACTTACAACTAAGTGACCTCTATTGTATTTATTTCTCAAAAAACCCCCAAAACCCAGGGTTTGCTTGGGGGCACAAAGCAGCACCATTAGAGAGATGCAATGTCGTTTCCTCCCTGCTGTGAACATCACCCAGACTGGCTTCAAACTGTGTCTGTCTCTTGCACCTCAAGCACCACAAGTGGACATCACAGCCCCTGTGGGAAGCTGACAGTCAGGCCTGCAGGATGCTCGCATGGAGGAGGTGTTAGCACTGACCATATACTAACCCACCAACTTCTGCTGTCAAAAAACCCAAACACTGAGCCAGCAATGTGCCATTGTGGCCAAGAAGGCCAAAGCTATCCTGGGGTGCATTAAAAAGAGCATGGCCAACAGGTGGAGGAAGATCATCCTCCCCCGCTACTCTGCCCTGGTGAGGCCACATCTGGAGTACTGTGTCCAGTTCTGGGCTCCCCAGTTAAAGAAAGATGAGGAACTACTGGAGAGAGTCCAGTGGAGGGCTACAAAGATGCTGAAGGGAATGGAGCACCTCTCTCATGAGGAAAGACTGAGAGACCTGGGTCTGTTTAGCCTGGAGGAGATTGAGAGGGGACCTCATCGATGCTTGTAAATATCTAAAGGGTGGGTGTCAAGAGGATGGTGCCAGACTCTTTTCAGTGGTGCCTGGCAACAGGACAAGGGGCAACAGGCACAAGCTGGAACACAGGAAATTCTGCCTCAACATGAGGAAAAACTTCCTTCCTTTGAGGGTGGCAGAGCCCTGGCACAGGCTGCCCAGAGAGGTGGTGGAGTCTCCAGCTCTGGAGACATTCCAAACCCGCCTGGACACGCTCCTGTGCCACCTGCTGTAGGTGACCCTGCTCTGGCAGGGGGGTCGGACTGGGTGATCTCCAATGGTCCCTTCCAACCCCTACAATTCTGTGATTCTGTGATTACAGGATTAAAATTACCAGGCTTGTGAATTGTAAAGTTTGCAACTATGTGAAGACTCAAGCTGAGTGTATATTTCCATTGTGGTCTGTATTAACCTCTCAAAGACTCTTAGAAGGTAAGGAAATAATTTTGAGTCTCCAAAGATCAATGTGTCAATAAAACAAGCAGTGCACAGAGTTGTATGCATGCACCAGTTCCCAGTGCATGGCCGCCTCTGCCTGGGAAATGGCCAGACACAGAAAGCAGGCAGAGCTGCACCGGCCATGCCTGCCTTGTGCGGCCGGAAAACACCCAAGGCCACCCAAGGACTAAGCACATCTGTGTGTCTGTGAAGCTCAGCCACCGGCAAGTGACTTTGGAAAATGTTTAAACAGACTTTTAATATCAAACAGGCACTTATATTAAAATTGCCGATCTATTTTCTTTTGTCAAAACCTAATGAATGGAACATTTCAATTAGCTGTTCACTTACCCCTAGTCCTGCAGGTGCTGACAGATCACGCTTCTGGCCTTATCAGTTGTCCTTCTTTCCTGTCCAGCGCAGTCACGGCACAGGTTGGGCTGGCACAGAAAAGCGTTTGGTTCTGCAGGAAGCACAACTTCAGTAAAAGCAAAGGGAGGCGAAGGTTTCAGCGAGAGCTTTGCAAACAAGACGTAAGCGTAACCAACAATTACTTGCCCTGGGACTTTGAGAAGTACGACTTGCCCCATTCATTTCAGGGCACCCTGACACATCTATCCAAGCACAGCACCTTCTACGTGAACCTTGGTTTGCTGCTTTTCACAGCACGTAAATAAGAGAGGCAGCATCAAAACACGTCGAAGAACAAACCAACCCAAAGTAATACTGAGAGGCCTATAAATCTCAGTTAGAATTTAAGCATCTGGAACTCAATTCATCCCCTGAGTGCTTCTGGACTCCATGAGGGAGAGAAAAGCCCCGAGAGTCTAAGACTAAGATGTGATCAAACCCAACATCTGTTCCATGCACTTATCGTAGCACATCACATGGACAGAGTTTATTTTGAGGGTGGAGCTTAACAGAAGTCCTCCACATAATTTTTCTTCCCGATTCTCCCCCTGTGTATAGTTAGCCTTTTACAGCATCAGCGACACATATTAAATTGTGATAGTAGCTAAACACAAAGCTTGGCAAGCCATGTAAAAGCACCAGGATTATTACTCTGGGCTCTTTCAGAAGCAATAGCAGCTGGTGCTGAGAAGTTAAGGGAACAAATGCTGCCAGCTCAAGTCCCTCTTCTTTCAGCAAAGGAACAAAACCCCCAAACAAGCAGAAGTGTAGCTGCTTAGCAAACACTTTCTCCTTCAAAATTGTTTTGAGCCAGAGACAGTCAGTAGTGGCAGCTGCTGGCTGAAAAGAACAACTGCCTTTTTCCTTCCTAGCGGAGTTAAGGACTGGCACATCAGATGGCAGTGAAACAGGCACACGTCCATATTGACTCTCCTGAGATACGAGAGTCTATGCTGCTGCTATCTGGCTGCAAATATGCTTCTGAGTCTTGCCACGTACGGGAGCTGCCAGGGAGTATCTCCCAGATTGGATGAGTAGATACCGTGCTAAGCCCCACAGAAACCTCAGGACTTTGGTCCACCTTGCCCTCTTCTTCACTGCTGCTTTGATGCTGGAAGAGAACAACCCTTGCCTCGCCCCATCATGGCTTGGCTGTCGCCTCCTGTCAGAAAACGACTTTGTCGCAGCTAACGGGTTATGTGACGACTGTTACCACGTAGCCCTTGCTGCGCCTGCAGAGGATCACAGCAGCGCCCTGGGGACAGAGGGGTCGGGGGAGCTCCGCCGGACTGCAGAGCTTACTGTGAAGCAAGGCTTCTCATTTATTTGAAGAGGTGGCACAGAGGCATCATCTGGGACAGCCCCTGACAGATCATCCTTAACAAATCATCTCTGAGCTGACAGGGGCTTTGGAGCCACAGCTGCTCTTGTCATCACTGGGAGGAATAAAGCTCTACACAGCTGGCTGCAGCTGGCAGTCCTGACCCCCACAGCAGCAGCAAGAAAGACTCGTCTCTCTTTGGAGATGAATCTTTCCTGACTCTGTCCTGCTTTGAAGAGATGTGAAGACAAGCAAATAAAATAAGATTTATAACCTCTTTTGATCAACAGTTAAGGAGAATCTCTTGCAAGGTGATTTCAAGGATGACAAAGAGGAAACCCTAATCACCTGATTCACACTCTGTCTGTCTCTTAATATGGTTGGGTTGCTCTTTTCTTGATTGTCACGTAGAAAGCAATGGGACAACTGAAATCGTCTAATTGGGAGCATGACTAGGATGTCTGTCCCATATTAAATTAAAAATCTAATATGGAGTTCCGGTGTGATTGCTAGTTTTCAAATGTCAACTATACTTGGAATAATAATCACCAGTGGCATATATTAGCTCAAATATCCCTGTTGTATTAAAAGGAGTACTTGTAAGGGAAATAAAAACTCAATAACTTGTGATATCTAGATAACAGCTACTGAGGACTTAGGAGTAACTGCATATATGTAATTGCTGCTACTTTCTGTACTTTGGTTACCTTAGTCAATGGAATAGATCACCGTCTTTACTTTTCAGTTCTCACACAGCATATTGCTGCAAGTGTACTTTAGAGAAAATTTTAAACACAATGTTCAAACCACATAGCTGTATTTTTCCAAAAAGTTTTAAAATGTTTCAGAAAATACTTGGAACGTCATATCCTGACAGTTTTATTTTATCTATTTTAAGCAAAACACCTTTATTTTCATTTTAAGATGCCCATTATCTTTCCTTTGAAAGTCAGGTCTCTTGTGAGATATAATCTCATCTCTCAAGAATATTTAAGATTAATTGACTAATAATCATACAAATGTATATTATCTCAGATTAAAAATGTGTGGTGAGTTGCCCCTGGATGGGCAGCCAAACTCCCACCCCACCTCTTGCTCATTCCCCTCCCCTGCCCTGCAACCAGCTGGACAGGGGAGAAAAGAAAAAACAGGAGCAAAAGCCTTCTGAGTAGAGATAAAGACAGGAGGATCATTTGCCAACTACTGTCAGGGGCAAACCAGACTTGACTTGGGGAATTTAACTTAATTTATTGTCAGTTGAAATAAATATTTGAGTACTGATTTGGATACTGGGAAACAAAACCAAAAAACAATCAAAAAACATTTGCACGCTTAAGGAAACCACCTTTTCTCCACCTTTCCCAGGCTCATCTTCATCCAAGCACCTCTCCCCACCAGTCCCCCAGCACGGACTTATTCATAGGCTGCAGCCCCTCCAGGGGGTTGTACGTGCCCCAAGGTGTGCGTGTGTGTGTGTCCTCCATGGACCGCTCAGTCCCTTGGCGGTGGTGCGTCCCTGCCCCACCATGGAGCACTTCCTCCTCCTCCCCTGACCTTGGTGTTCCCCTGCTGTTTCTCATTCTTTTTGTTCCCTCCTCCTGTCTCTGACCTTATTAAAATATGTTTCCACAGAGGTGCCACCAGCTTTGCTGCTGGGCTCAGCTGTGTCCTGCGCTGGGTCCATTTTGGAGCTGGCTGAAACCATCTGTGTCGGACACAGGGCAGCGCCAGCGTGTTCCCAGAGGCCACCCCTGCAGCCCCCCACTGCCAGCACCTGAACACCTGCACTCCATACAGCGCGTCATTATCCAGATAAACTACTTCATAATACTTTTCCATTATTTATCATACTTCTGTTTCTGAACTGTTTTCTGTGCATCTCAAGGGAAGCAATTAAAAGTAACATGGAAATAGGGAGAAGTGCCAGACATTTTAGAAAACTTCTCATCTCCTTTTAGAAGCAGCTTATTGTCTACATACACAGTCGTACATAAATTAACGGTAAGAACTTCTGGGTACTGCTAGATCTAACTAGGAACATGCAGTATCACCAGGGTCTTATTCTGTGCTTGGGAGCCTCCTTTCTCCAGCCAGTTGTTTCTGGTCTGAACCACAAAGCTGAAAACCCAGTTATAAATAGCACATGACTTTTTTTTTTTCTTTCAAATAATAGAAAAACATAGATAATATAGGTTTTGCAGCACTTGTTTGCAGCCCACTAGAGTGAATCAGCTCTTGCTTGCACAAACCAACTAACAAAACTGTCTCCTACTCAGTCATATAGGACTACAGCTAAATTGCAGGATTTGAGCTTATTTCTAAGCTCCTGGGCCTGCGCCCATGTGTGGCTAAATCACAAACCCACAAAAGACAGAGACTCCTCATCCTCAGGCCCTAAATTCTCCTCCCCTTGGAGGAAAGAAAGAAACCGGTGTGTGCAGATGGTGAAGGAGCAGGAGCGTCCTCCAGCCAAGTCACCATCTGGCTGGTGGGGGCACCAAGACCTTCACAAATACTGACCTTTGCCTCTGGAGCCAATTCGCCTTTGGTCATTGCGTGTTTCACACATTTACCTCTATATCTACCCAAACGCACTTAACTAAAGCAGTCTTGATTGGAACACTTCACAGGACGGAGAATCCACGACTTCTTTGAATTTGTTCCAGTGTTAATTGTTTTCATTATTAAATGTGTCTGGCTTCTTTTTCGTACGTGGCTTCAGCCCCCAGTCATTAGTGCTTGTTGTGCCTTTCCCTGCTAAATTAAAGTGCCTTTTGATACCAGTATTTTAGTTCAGTTAAGTTTTTTAAGATAGTGAGAATTATTTAATTATGCTCTTCTCTGAAATAAGCTAAACAGACATATTTCTTGCTGTGAGACATTTTCTTCAGTTTTTAGACTTTAGACAGGTTTTCACTCTCCCTTTTTGCAAGATAGTTTAAAAACCTGGAGAGCAGAAGCAGACCCAGTATTTTACCAGTCGAAATAATCTCCCTCCTTCCACTTGCCCTACTTACCAATCTGAGGACTGTACTAGCTCTTTTTGCAAGAAGATCTCTTGGGATTGCTAACACATCACATTGAGGCGCTTGTCTGCTCTGACCTGTGCCTCCAAAGCAGACCTGTAGCTTTTGGAGCTAAATTACTGATTTTGAAGATATATCCTCATTCCTCGCTCCTAAATGCACAACTTCGCATTTGCCTATATCAAAAATGCATTTTGTCTGCAATGTTTCACTGCCCTGCCCTTACTGCGCTGCTGGCAGTTTTGTGCCACATCCAGATTTGGTCCTGTATTTGCTTTCAAGTCCTGCTTACTGTCAGATCTAGTACCTGTCTCTGCAAAATCCTACCAGAAACACTCCGCCCAGTGATGATTCCACGTTGTAGGCTACTTTGTGACATCTCTCAGTTCATTTGTAATCCACTTAAAGCACACCTCGTTCACACTTGATTGCTAATTTCTTTATTGGAACCCCAGGCAGTATTTCATCAAATGCCCTGTGAATGAAATTTTATCTACAAATTGAGGTAATAACCTCAAATAATGGTGTCAAAGGACACGGTGGGATAAGATCTCCTTTTACTCCATAATAACATATCATCCAAAATTACTTTCTCGTGGTTTACATCCTTATATTCCAGTTTTTAACTGACTTCTATATCATCCTTCTTATTATTTTGCCTGCTGCTGGGGTCAGCATGGTTGGCCGGCTTGCTTTTTCAAATATGGTTAGCTAAGCATTTTCTCAGGCTCCTGAAATTTCTCAGGCTATAAAAAATTGATTAAAAATGCACACCAGTTGGCTGGAATTCTCTTCAGCCTGCTCTGTGACACTCTTGATGACAAACTAGCCAAGTCTCAACCTTTTGAAAAAAAGAGTGAAACAGGATGAACTGACACAGATCAATTCTGGTTATTAGTGCAAGTCATTAACTATGCCGTCTCAGGAAAGAGTTTGGCAGGACATCTAATTTTTTACTTGTTTTTAAACTTGAGTGCAAATCCATCTATTTTAGCAGAAAAGGAAGGAAGGTGTTAAATGTGTTCAAGTCTAGCAATATGTTCTCCAAGAGTAGTATGTGACACCATCTTGCATTGCTCAGGGTGACAAAGTACAGCTAGTAGACTCCCACATTTTTTCTTAAAGTTAGCTCATGTACCTTGTAGGACATGCACTTTATAGAGAGAGCTTTTCTTATAGAGCTAAATTTGCAGAGCTGGCTCTGGATCTTGGAATCTCTTGACACACTGCTCAGTGCCTTCACGTACCTTTTCCCTCCTTGTGTGAGAAAGGAATTTCTTTAGAAGCATTTTATTTCAGGGATGTACCAAAGTTTCAAGCTATAGTAGGACTCCACACAGTTATTGCTGTCCACAAGAGAGAGATGAGAATTATTAAAATTACAGCTCTTGGGATCAGTCATGGTTTGAACTAAGTCCACCTCCTGGGTGCTGCTCATTGCATTTGTACTATGAGCGATTGGACACAACATAGCTTGCTTTTTAACATCTCTGCATTGCTCCCCAGACTCAAATTCTTTGATGATTCAAGCTGTCTCTCCTGGCTGCCTGTGGGTGTACTGCTTCGTCCCCCAGGGAACTGCAATGACTGTTCCTCCCGCTAGTTTGCTCAAATCCACTGCTTTGCAGTCCCAGGTGATTTCTGTTTTCTGCCGCAAGAATCTGTGTTTCACATTGATTTTATTTTTGTGACATACCACAAGACACCGCTGCAGTCTGCAGTTGCCTAATCTCCTCTGGCTTTCCAAAGATTATATTTGGTGCCTACAGCCGCACTCCATATGTTCATTCATCACCTGCTCCAGCGGAAAGTCCCCTCTCCCAGTGAATTCACACAGGCATGATGAAATAGCGTGAGCCATCCTGCCTTCCTATTCCTACTGCAGGTGCACCTCAGGAATCGGCGTTTGCTTTGTGGATGCTCTCTCTTCATTCTTGAGGCACCGTTATGAAAAGTCCCTGCCCCGCATGAACACACCTTTACCATCACTGATAGATGAGGTTCCTCTGGGGCTTGCTGGCATGCTGTATCACATGAAGTTGTTTTTATTTTGACTTATTCTGTCTTTTTAATGGCTTGATGAATACATCAAGGGAAATAAAGAACAGGGCAATAAAAGGGAAGCTATTAGAATGCCACACTGAGGAGCTGAAATGATGGCTTATTCAACCACTCGGAGTCAGGCACAGATGAACATCGTTATAGGGCTTCTCTGTGTCACTGCATTAGAAAAGTCATTGTCGGGAAACACCTGGGAGGAAAATCCAGTTAATTTGGTGAGCTTGCTGTGTATAAAGCTCCTAGGAGTAGCATTCAGCTCATGAAGTCGATGAACCAGAGTCAGAAAATTCAGCTACTGGTGTCATTTGAAGTAGCAAAGTTTAATAATGCTTTTTGAAGACATGGGTATTGCTGGACTTTGTTCACATCCAGCAGCCTTTGGTAGCTTCAAAGTGAAGATTAAGCTTTCAACAATGGTGCCTTGCCTGTTGGTGACACATTTTTGCACTGCAACATTTAAGCTTTACATATTTATCAATAAAAACCTGATTATTAATACAGTTAGAATTGTATAGATTCATTGTTTAAGACCATCATAAACAGACAACATCATATTTTCCCTTAACATGTTAATATACTATAAAACACTTGTAAGATTCAATTTCAAACAGAATAATTCATGTCCAAGTCTTATGAATCTTCAGTGAAATGATCTTACACAGTATCTCGCTTCATCTTTGATCTTCTGATAGGTAGAGAGTTGCAGTTTGCCCTTTGTTGAAGCGTAGGCGTTACTGATTTGGGCATGTGCGTTAACGGAAGCGAACACCCGACAATAAATGCGAAAGGCAGCTGTGACGGTGATGATCCAAACATCCACTCCGTATCCAGATTCTTCTGGGTATCAGTTGCTTTGCCACAGCTTGCAGGACTGACCAAAAGAGGTTTGCACTGCAGCAACTGCCTCCACATTCCAGCGTGACTGTACAAGGTGCAAACTGACACAGCACATACCCAAAGACCGCTGGGACCTACTTCATTCACGTTGTAAGAAAGGCTAATGAAAGAAACTCAGTGACAGAAAGTGTTGCCCGTCACAGGATTTCACGTCACCTATGCTTCAAAGACATCTGTTGACATTGCCAGTGCTTGGAGCTACACCTGCACGAGTTTTCTCTCTCCTAACTTTCCCTCACCTACAAAAGCACTATCACTGTTAACATCCCAAAGAAAACACATAGACTTGTAACAGCTCCACAAACATCAACCGCAGGGGAGAGCATTTGACTTCATGGATGCCTGCAAATCTTGTCCAGGCTTGTGTTCCAACCATTTGATATTCTGGGCAAGACATAGAATTGCTGCATTCAAGGCTTAAGATCAAGAATAGTTACATCTTCAGGGGTAATTCTCACTGATTTGTATCCATCACTTGAGGCACAGACTGCATGCAGAAAAGCCCATCAGCTTTTCATAAGATAATTTAGGAAGTCTGAGTTTTTTTCCAGTCACTGATTAGCTCAGGGACTCATTTACGACATGGAGAATTTATCACATTAACTTACTCTCTTCTGCCACAAATTTGATGAGGCCTGAGTTGCTGATTGGACTAAAAACCTTTCTCCATTGCTACACAGTTCTGTTCTTGAAACAAATACTCGCTCTGGATCCTCCGTTGCCTCTCTCTGCACCTTTTTTTGTCATCTTTTGGAAATACCAAACATTACATAAATTTTGCAGCTTCTTTATCATTTGGTAGTGCTAATGACCTGATGAAGTCAATGCCTAGTTAACACTGGTCATTCTTTGGATTAAATTCATTCTGTAGCAACAGAGGCAACAATGATCTCAGTAGCCGTCACACTTGTAACCCATCCAACGTTGCCAGTGCCCGGGGAATACACAGGGAGTCCTTTGGCTCCCGGTGGTGCACAACAATTAATACTTGTTCTAACAAATTCCTCCAACTCCTGGGCACTTTCCAACTCCATTCTTTCTGTTGGTACTTGAAAACATCTTAAGTTTCTACTTGGACATCTAGTCATAATGTTTCTGTGAAGGCGAATCACTTCTAAACCAATTCCTCCTGATGTCATTATGTGCTTCTTCCCTAACTTTACATACTTTAACAACGTCAGAGAGGAAATTGAGCAGTTAACAGACTGACAGCATCTGCCTCATTAGCACTGACTGCATTTATCTCAAGCTCTCAAACTTTTCAAACAAAGCTTCAACACCCACACGATATTTTAAAGTCATATGTACTTACAGGTCTCCATGAATTACCTTGAAATCAATCAGTTAAATCACGGCTGTCAGTTGTTTCATAGGATTACTAACTCATTCATGTAATTACCACCTAACTTACCTATTTTGAGAGTAAATTTCCTTGTACATCCTGTTCTTTGAATCTCTTCAGCTGATTACTTCTCAATTGCCTGCTACAATAAGATTCTTCCAAGAGAATGTAGAGATTCAATTTAAAGACACTTGACGTCATCAGTTGCCTGTAAAACTCTACTCAAAACCATTTTAAACATCTGTTCTTTTGATTGAACTGTTTTCAACTTTGTCTCTTGCACTGAGTAATCTCTGCATAATCGATTAACGGAACAACTTTGGGAGCATGATAAATAACCGCTTTAACTTCATGAATTCCACGTTTTGGTCTTTCAGCCCTGACCTCCAGCTTAGGACAGCTGCACTTCTTGGATCTTTTCTTCATTGGCTTGCTTGTAACTTCACAGATGCAAACAATCTTGCTATGAGGTTGTTCATTGTTATTATCTTTGGATAAATATGTTTTCCTAATGGATGCAAATGGCTCATAATATGCAACATTTTCTGTTTCAGAATATTGAATTTTAGATCATAATTTTCATCATCTTCTATAATTTTATTTTGATTCGCTTCACATTTAATATCCACACAGTGACAATTTCTGCAAAAAAAAGTTTCCACGGCCACTGCCACTCTCTAGTGATGATGGCACAGATGACCATGATTGTAGATATTGCATTGAGACATCTGAATACAAGTGATTTCCACTAATGCATCATGAGTTTTGTCCTTTCTTCTTCGGAAGTAAGGTATATTCTGGCTCGTACACTGCTGATCCACCCCTGACAGCTTCACTGACTTCCCAGAGGACCACCTCTTCTCAATTGCTATTGCCTTTCTCTTCGGACAGCTTTTTCATCATGAACATACTGCAGTACTTCTGATGATACTCAGCGTGAGGCATTTTACTGTCACTCAAGTTTTCCACGATCTCCAGAAGTGGAATCTAATTGTGGATTCTGGCAGCTCTCTGAAGGATGCTCTCTCAGTTTATAGTCTGAGTGGACGCTTCATCAGCATCTGGAACTTATGAAGTTCATAGCAGAACTTCCAGTGTGAATTATACATAGGCCACAGGTTTTGGCAAGGTGTCCACTCTTTTCACGCTCACTGACATGTTCTGTTGATCAGACACAATTGAAAGCTGCTAAAATGTGGGTATTTTATAAACTGCAGATAGAATTATTAGTAATATATAAATTGAAATACAAGCAGTGGATTTATGAACAAAACTGGAATCTTGGTTTTAGTGACTCTCTAAGCCATACAAATAAAGCCTGTCAAAATGAATGTTTGCCACCTCAGATTATACCAGCTACCACACCAGCTCAAGGAGAAAAATCTTAAGGGGTGTTCACAGATCTGATGAAAACAAAGATGCTTCCCTCATTAGAAAGCATCATAAAATGAGAGAGAGAAGTCACTTAGAAGTCAAAACACAAACGTGACTTCTGAAGATAAGACTCTGCATTTGGCTGCCTCTGTGTGAGGCAATTAGAAGACTCCATGATGTTTAAATCATCGTTATCATTTTTCCTTTGCTATAACCATCTCATATAGACTCTTCCCTAAAATAAACATCCTTTCAGATTACAAAAAAGTAAAAAAGTCCCAAATGTCTTTGAAAGGAAAAGGAAATTAATCTCACCAAAACTGTGCAACAAAGGGAACAAAGATACTCCTGTGTTAAGAGAGAGGACTATCACCACAGAGCGCAGTGAGAAAGGCGGAGAACAAAGAAGTGTTTCTTACTGCAGTTCAAATCTAACTTTCCTCCTTATCCACAGGGAAGTGAGAAATGGAAAAAATTGCAGAACAGTTGCAAAGTATAAAAATATCAGGAGATGCAACAAAGCAAAACATTCCCCCAGATGAACTAGTTTCCCTTTGATCAAATGAAAAAAGATTTGAAATGCATCTGTTTTAAACAGAACAGAAAATGAAAATATGTAATACACAGCTATAATGGATGAGGAGCGAGATGAAAGGTCTGAGATGAATCTCGGTTGGTATGAAGTGCTACAGTGTTTTTTTCCTAATCTTGTACGACTCCCTCACTACTAGGTAATTACTTAGCTCCTGAGCGTATCCCATTAAGATTGCATAATGAAAGTTGGGCTGCTGTTGAAAAAATGAGCAGTAAGTAAAGATTGCTATTTTATTATTGATAGCTATTTTGGTAGTAGACGATAAAAAATGGAATATGCCATTGACCAGAGAACACCAACAACAATAACCTGTCTTGGTGAAAAAGCTCAAGATCTATCCAGTAGCTATTAAATCACATATACAAGCCTAACTATATGTATAGCTGCTGTACTTCCATTTTCTTTTTAAAAAGACCTTGCTTAAATATTGTTCCCTCACGGCACATGTCTGCACTTGTCCTTCTGACCTCTAAACCAGCCAGCACAAATACAGGGCACTGGGGACAAATAGCCCTTGTATTTATCTAAATCATAAAAAGAAGATAGCACTATGATCAACAACCAACACAATCATATGTGAAAAAGAACAAGTAAATGCTATTAATCCCTCTATGAGGCTAGAAAATGATCACAGGAATCTTTCTAAGATACTTTCCTAAAGGCTCACGTTTTTATCTGTTTACTGCAGGCCCTGTGAATTGATAAATTTTGCGTTTGCATCACCTGCCATTTCCAGGCAGGCACGTCTCAGTAGCCATCTCTCCCAAACAAGCCACGTTTCCAAATCTGTTTGCTTCCTTCATGCCTCCTCTCTCTCAAGAGCTAGTTACAGCTCCAGTGTTCTTATTTAGTCTCGTTTATGTACTGACACGTACTGAAAGTTTATTTACAAACTACAAGTCACTACACGTGTTAAATTTAGCTAGTTGCACCCAGGAGAGAGGGGCCTTCCAAAAACAATCTTCCAGAACAACCAACCAAACTGCATTAGCTCAGTTCTGTAAGCAACGGAGATACAGATTGTTACCATGACTGAATCAATTATCAGTGCTGTAGATGGCAGAAATGCCCAAATTAATACTGAAAAAGGGCAGGGAAGCAGAAGATGTCCACATCTTATGTCAATATCCTACACAAAGAAGGAAAAACCTGAAAACTGCTGGAACCTTGATCTAAAAGGAAACTACATGAATCAACTTAGATCACCCGGCCAATGAAACACCAAAACTAGCCAAAGCAAAAAGCAAAAAGCAAGCACAAGGCCAAAGCAGAGTGCCACGACAGAAGCTGTATTGCCGTTCCATTTCCCTGTCTCCAAACTTAACAGCTAATTTCATAATTTCTGCGTTTTAGTAGAATTTGAATTTCACCCGTAAACTCCTCTAGAGCCGAGGGAGATTTGAAGAGTGTTGGCAGACCCCCAGCACTCATTCCCCGAGCAGTGTGGATGCTGGACGAGGACATTACACAGTTGCAGTGCAATGCATTCAGACACCAGGTTGGGAATCCGCCCCCTCCTCCTCATTGCCAGAGGCTGACGCTCCAGGCTGAAGGTTATTTCAAGAAATGCTGGTGTATGAACAGTGACACTGGTTCACAGTGAGAATCCATTTAAACCCAGTGTGTTGTCTCCTACAAGAGCCATTTGCAGATTCCTCAGGAAGAGCAAGAACAGAGTAAATTCATACGGTATTTCCCCTAATACTCTCCCAGCCTCTGACTATTTTCAGCTCAGGGAACTTTCTGCCCCTGTTGCAGTTTGTTCAGAGTCACAATGCACTTCAGTCTTGCTTGAATTCTTGTAAGCTTCTTGCATCACAGCATCATTTGGCAAAGTGCTCTGCTGCTCACCTCCTTGAAGCACAACCTCCTTTTGTTTGATATCCTGCCCCACTATTATTTCACTTTATTTTAATTTCACAGCTCCTAGGTTTTCTGCAGTAAGAGACAATCAACAGAAAATCCCTACCCACCTCTCCACATTACACCTGTTTTGCTGGCTCTCTAGCAATCCCTTTAAGCTATCTCTTTTCCAGGCTGAAGACTCCTATCCTTTGCATTTACTCCTCATGTAGAAGTTGATTTATTCCTTTGATTGTTCTTTTCGCCCTGCTCTGAACGTTCTCTAGATCTAACCTACCTTTTCTAAGACAAGGGAGTGGTACTGCACAGTATGCAAAGTGTGGTGACCAACAGTTTCATACAGTGACCCTGTATTTTCTGCTTTTCTGTCAATTCTTTCCCCAAACATTACCAATATTTTATTCTCTTCTTTTGCCTGCTGCTGAGCACCAACCTGATGTTTTCAGAGAACAATCTGTCAAACTCTCAGAGGTCTCTTCTGAGTGGTAAAGGCCACTACAGAGGCCATTACTGCAAAAGCCAAGTTAGAACTGTTGTTTCCCCTTGTGTATCACTTTACGTTTACCTGAGTGCCACCTGCCATTTCATTGTCAAGTTTCATAAAGATTTTCTGAGATTCTTGACGATTGGCCATTGCCTCTACTATTTTGAATAACTCCATACCATCAGTAAACTTTGCAGCTCAGTGTTCAAACTCTTCGCAAGGCCACCCATGAATATGGCGAACAGGTGAGGGTCTGGCACAGCCCCCTGCAAAACTCTACTGGTAACCTGGGTCCATCACAAGGATCCGTGCCAGGACTCTCGCATTTGTGCCATTAACTAGGATGTTCATTATGCAGGTAAGCTACTTTACTACCGTTTTTATTTCCCCAGCCCCCAGAATGCTTATATTAGGTCAAAACCAGAGAAGGAACACTAGCCGTCATGGCATTTTATTCTGTTATGACAGTACAGAGGAATCTCTCATGGTAATGTTAAAATTTCCAGTAAATCAAAGACAAAATGAGAAATGCCACAAACCCCAAAGGTAATCTCCTTAAAAAGGAAAATAAGCAGAGGAGAAGCAGCACAAGAATCAGCTGATATCCCGGCAGATAGGAACATTATTACCACAAAACCTTTGCCATCCGTCCTCCCATATGAATGACACAAAGTATGCTGGGCCGGTACACACATCAGGTCCAGTGGAACTTGTGGATACAGCTAATAAAAAGAGAAAGTGTAATGGCATCTGGTCATTTATTATTCAGGTCATTCCAGCCCAGATTTGTCATCTGCTTTAAAAGTATTAAAGGTGCTTGACAAAATGCAGAATACAACAAAAACAAGTCAGGAATTTTCTAGTCTGCAAAATTTTATTAAGCAACAGCTGGACAACTCTTACAACTCCAAATCATCAAGGAAAAATAGGGCAATCAGTCCATCTCTCAATCATGTCGAGAGTAAAGAATTTGGACAAACCACATTTTTATAGGGAAACCAACAACGCTTTCTAGGCACCTCCTGCAAAACCTATTACACAAGATACATAAAAGGAGAGGCAGGTCAGGGTTGTTTTTAAGTACAATGGAAACCAGGTATACCGTGGTATACTGAGGAGGGAAAAAAAGAAGAAAACTTGAGATTCCAAAAAATATATTTTAAAAATAGTATAGGTATGTAAAAGTACAGAAATTGTGTACCAGATTTTCAAAAGCATGAAGAAAAACATGCTGGGCTTGCTAGCTTAAGAATGCATGCACCTGCATGACTCTATGCTCGTTAAATTAAAAAAAAAGAAGAAAAAAAATCCAAAATCATGTTCAAAATTATAGTACCAAAATAATGCATTTATAAATAAATGCAACTCCCCTTCTTTTTCAGGAAACACTACAGTGCCTTTTCAATCAAATGCATCCCCATGCTATTCCACAACACCACATATTTTATCTACAATAAACAACAAGGTCTTAAACAGACATACCCTTCCCCAAACGCACAACACAGAAAAAGAAAAAGAAGCAGAGAATGCAGAAATAGCGAAATGAAAGGAAACCAAAGGCAAAACGTGTGTCAAGCAAACAAAAGAAACAAAGGGAAAAATTAGGAAAGTTCTGAACAAATAACTTGAAACGACACAGGTAGGAATTACAAGCCGAGCACTATTCCAATGAGCTACTTGAAACTCAGGTGTCTGCACAATGTTCAAAAATATTTCTCTTTATTATTACTTTAATCTTAATCCGTATCTTAAACCATCCACTTGGCCAGTAAGATAAACATTCCACAAATAGACAACGCTCGTCAGGATTCAGAATTGCTGAAACAGATCATATTTTTCAATTGGTAACAATGTAAATTGGAGGGCCAGGATTAAGAATAAACTAGCAGGCTTTAACATCATACCATCTAGTTTTTTCATTGAATGCTCTGGACAGGTAAGTATTCAGTGTTTTCATTTATTTAAGTCTCACAAGGTCATGTTGTTTAAATCCTGCAGTCAGCTATGGCTCAGCAAACCTGCGCACTTGCGTAATGCTCGACAACAATCAAGTTGCCTTGAAGCACAAATTTCTCATCATAGATCCATTTGCAAAACCAAAAGCTGAAGGGTGAAGTTTTGAATTTTCTTAGCAAGAATTGCATCACTGCATCCTATTTCATTCTTTTATTTGGTTAATTGCTTTTGTCTTAAAAATCTCATTTTCTAGCTGTAGCAACAATCAAACTGCCCAGATAACTTATCTCTTGATACATCTTCAGAGACATCAGGCAACACGCAAAGCTGTCTTTTAATCTGGAAACTTTTCTGCAGTATTTTTTTTTAGAAGAAAATCAATTAAATACAAAGATAAAATAATTCACATAGACCATTGCTCACAATAGTAATTAACCTAATTCCTGGAAGAATGGTGCATGTAAATTCCAGTCCTGCAAAGAGGACTTGTGGTGCCCACCTGCTGACTCCTCCTCAGAGCAGCCGGACTCTAAATTGGTATTTGCTGACGCAGGATTGTGCTTGCCTTGAAGGTGAAGGGACTTGAAAATGAAAAAATACATCTTCCAGAATTTTTCCATTTTTGTCAGCAGCATGATAACATTTGCCCTCTTATACTGGGCACACTTTTATGACAATCCCTAAATGACACAAACAGCTTGCTCTCCCGTGATGGAATCCTAGAAATGGGAATAAAAGGCAAAAATCTGGATGACTACTCCATGGCCAGGACTCTACTTCCAGCATTCTTCAGGGGAGTTATAAGGAACTGTCAGTATAGTTGTTGGCTAATGCTTTATAATTTTCTTAAGTGGAGATATGGGTCATATAAGTCATTCTTACTTTATAATCACACAGTAATTGGAAAGTACATTTTGGGTTGGATCCTACTCTCTTATGTATCTTGGCGTAAACATGTAGTGAGGCTAGAAGTTGGCTCTCTGTCAACATGCCACACAAGTGACTCATCTGTTACTAATCTCCAAGTCAGATTTACTGGTCTGGAGTGGTTTGGGCTCTGCAGAAACGTGCAATTTCCAAACTGTTGCTCTGGGAAACACATTCTTAAAAGCTAGTGAAAACTTACTCTGTCTTCTCTCCCCTTTCTCTCAATCAAATCAGTTTTCGCATGTGTTGCTCTATTCACACGAGGATTTAAACTGTTTCTGACAGATAACAGGGCATCAAGATAGCACAGGATCACACACATCAGGCTGCAAAAAGCAAATGCACAGAAATTGTCTGAGGCAACGATCAGGCAAGCTCTGAAATCTGTTCAGAATTTCTGAGAGGACACTAAAAAGACACATCAAGGAAAGCCTGGACCTACGGGAAGTCTAGGCTCAAGGCTTCAGCAAAGTCAGATATCTTTGTCTACCTGTACACCTTCATGCATCTTCATAAAAACAATGGAACAAAACTGGAGAGAGAAATGTGGAACTGTCTGTTTTATTTGTGGTTGCATCACAGAAAGTTTATCTAACTGAGATGAACTTGTGGACAGATTTACTGTCACACATCCAATATTCAGGCAGCCCATGGCAGATGTTACTGCTACCTTTGGAACTGAGTACAAAATTATTAACGTGATAATTCCTTGTTTTCCTCTTTCACCCCTTTCTTCTCATAGGTTCTTAGTGTGTTGCAGAAACATGATAATTACCGTTGTTTCAAGCTAAAATTTGCCACTCCATGCATGGTGTAATTCATACCAGACTTTAAGCATCAATTTTTAGACTCTTGTTAGAAGCGATATTTCGAGGATATCAGCCCCTGTTTTTAAAAAAGAATCAGGTTCTCTGTCGCATCCCTTTGCAACTCCAGTGGAGCAGATTCTGACTTCAAATGGCCACCATGGCCACCAGCTGGCACCAGCACTTTCTTTGCCCAACGCTGCTGCAGCCCAAACCCCGTGGCAGGTGCACGCTGCTCTTGGAGTAGGCCTAGAAGGACGAGTGGAGGAACACCTGCTCCACCAGGTCTCCGATGGAGCGTCTTGAAGAGGCAAAGCTGCTGCAGGCAGCATCAGGGCTCAGCTCCATCAGCTCTGTGCAGCACCAGCCCAGATATCAGAAGCACTACGGCTGGGTTGGACTCAGCCGAGCCCAGCTGAAGACGGAGTGTTATTAGTCTGAGCAGAGGAAAATGCATCTACTGCTACACTATTTCTCGTGCCTCAGCGAGCTTATTCCAAGCTAGTTTGCTTGTATCTCTGCATAGCACTGAATTATGCCATTGCCAAACCCTATTTAAACTATGCAGTGAACTTCTTCCAAACCAAACCTGTATCATTACACCCTCTTTTATCACGTAACCCACCTTATTTTATATCTCAAGAAAAAGCACCGTACTAAGAAGATGGAAAGCAAATCAAGCCTTGTATTTTTAAAACCATTCCCAACTGAAATATTTGGTTAGAAACACAAGAGGAAAACAGTGGAGAAGCACAGATTTCTGCAGGTCCCAAAGAAGTCATCTACACTCTTTGTAGTCTACATAGTCCTCCATAGCAAACTCACCGCCTTCAGCTGCCAAAAAAATATTTTTGCCTGCCTGCATTATGAAATTTTGCATACTATCCAGCAAAACCAGGTCTTCCTATGCGCATTTTTAACTTCTTGCAGTAAAACATAATGCTAGCAAACAATTACTTACAAAGATGCTCTTTAAATATAAATAAGAAAGTGTGTATAACTCACTGATACATAGTAATAAAATAATCCCTAGATCACATATTACATAATGCAAGATAAATAATTTGTCTTTTGGACATTAACAGGAAATCTGCATTAAATTATCTTTAAAAAAAAACACTCAAAATTTCCTCAAAAAAACCCCAACCCAAAACAAAAACCCAAACCCAGCAAAAAACCCTGACAAAAAACCCCAAACATAAAACCCCTAGACAGTCACAATTATTGCACAACTAAAAAAAAAGCTTTGGAAAAAACATACATAACTACTGCAAATTACTGTGTGTATAAAAGAACAAGGTGTTTCTGAACACTCTGCTACATTCTTCCTAGAAGAACTTAGTTATCCACAGAAAATCTGGGTTTTATTAACGAAATATAAAACGTAACATCTGTCTTTCGGCATTAGCAATCTTCAGGATTTAAGTGATTATTTCAGGAAGGGGCTTTTAAATTTGTTTCCTACGTTGTATCTCAATGAAAAATAGAAAAACTGTCACTTTCACTTGTTCTTTGTATAATTTAAGATCCAGTTGCCCACTCAGATATTTACATAATTCCCATTCCTTTCATTAAAATTCTATATATTTGAGAGTATTTTCCCTCTCTAATACTGGGTATTCTCTATGCCATTAAAATCCTCAATTAAAGGGACTCTTAAATTATTTTCAAAAAGATAAAAGACTATCATATCCTACAGCTTTTTCTGACAAGTAAATGGGAAGGATTTTGGAAATAGCATTTATTTTCCTAAGTTATGATAATTTTTCCTTATGCTTTGCTGTGGCAGAAACCAGGTCTCTCCTATGCCAAGACTCTTTGTAAGTGCCATCGGAAGGATGCAATCATGACCCGGGCAAAAGAAACCACGTTACTAACTCTGCTACTTGTTGTATTGGGTTTCATGTCTTGGTTCTCCATTAGCATAAAAATATGGATAATTGGAAAAAATTGGCAATGAACCAAGTGAAGAGAAACACTGTTTCTTGGAAGGTTAAAGAAACTGCACACGGAAGTCCTGCTATTTAGATTAGATTTTGTTCAGCAAAAAAAAAAAAAAAAAATCATGTTGTTTTCACGTAATAAGAATTTTGGCTTAAAACTACAGGTGATGTTCCTTCCAGCTGAAGATTTCTAACATGTGACTGAGTGGCCCTTCCCTCAGCAAGCAAGCAAGCCATGGTCTGCTTCTTTTCTTTCAGCGTCAGTGTGTGCCTCTGGTACTCTAATTAAGGTATGGCTGGTTAGCACAGAGCTTAGGGCAGGGGGGGACACTCATCAGCCAACTGTCCTCCTTGTGTTTTGCAATCACAGACTGAGAATTCAACCTACTGTCTTTACAGCATGTAGCTCAATATAGACAAAGGGCTTAATAGTGCTTCCTCCACAAAAATCCAAGGGAAACACTTCCATTGTTTTTAAAGGGATCAGAACCAAATCCGTTTCGGTTCCTCTGTTCCACACACATTACACATACAGGCACTCAAACTGATGAATAAATCATGCACGTGAGAAAGAATACCAATGGGCCCAGATAACTGATGGAAATTCAACAGAATTAATCAAAGCAAACAACAATCTGCTCAATGCCGAGGGGAATGCTGTGCTTGACCTCTCCCCCATGCAAGCAGCAAGTGCTGACCTTTGGGATAATACAGGCATGCTACCATCTACCTCCCCCCTCCTTCCTTCCTGCCTCTGCTTCCTCCCTCCAAGGAAAACATCTTGCAGGTGGTTTTTCCTGGACTTATCCCGAGGGACATTACCTGTGGATGATCTGCCTTGTCATCTCCCTTGGCAACTCTCTGAAACTCCCCTCTGACTGGCATTACTCTTCCTCTGTGCTGTACGGCTCTAGTAGCCTCAGCAGAGCACAAGTTATGAGCTCACTGCGTGTTGGTAACTTCTACTACAGCAAGTTCATATCTTATGTGATATGTTCCTCTAGAATAAATCAAATGCAACACACATCTGCCCTATCATTAGGACATAAGAAAAGCAAAAAGAGAAAATCACATCTATTCACCTTAAGTTATATGGAGTTTTTCGAGTAAGAAGTTAAGCTGTGGATGAAAGACAAAGACAAAGCAGCCATCGGCTCCTCAACCAACATAACTTTCTCAGTGTGCCTTTCACTTCAGAAGAGTTACTATTACATGAATACTTTGGGGGTTTGTGTATTACTACGGAAACTACTTCCATATCAAAACATATTCTGTAGCAAAATGCAGGCAAGAAGAGAGAAAGCAAATAAATATGTGCACAACACACAGACAACACAGAAATTCTTCTGTGCAAGCAACCCTTCTGAAATGCTCAACAGGTCTGCATATCCACCAGAAAGAGCTGCAGTCATGTTACAGTTAGTAAGCCTTCCTCTGTAACACTCCATGAAAACTCTGGCTTCTCGCTCTTCGCTGGAGCACGATATTCTCAACCCACAGTCACAAAGACTACTCAAGTAGCAAGGTGATAAAGGGAGGATTCTGTCCAATTTTTCCTTCCTCTTTCAACTCATTTGTTCTCCAGACAGCCATGATGCTGTTTCCTGTAATGAAATTCCTTTCCTGATGAAATTGCTTCCTGTAATGACTTGCTATCTTCTGTCTCCTTCCTAATTCAAGCCCTGATAGATTGTTGTAGAACTTGATTCACACTGATTGCTAAGACTGAATACACTGGGCCTTCTCATTTGCTTGAAATACTTTGTTTATAAAGCGTAAAGACATTTAAATGAGGAGTATGTACAGGCGTGGCCTTGGAGGTACATCTGGTCACACTGTACCTCTCCCGACTACAGGCCAAATTGGAGAATACTGCTGATCAATATAAGCAAAGAAGCAATGCTCATAATTATTTCCTTCCCTATTATCTGTCACCTATTGAAAGACGTTTATCCCCAATAACAAAAGAAGCAATGCTTGTAATTATTTCCTCCTCTATCTTCTGTCGCCTACTGAAAGATGTTTATCCCCAATAACAGCACACAAAACAAGCAGACATCGAATTCTTTGATACAGTGGGTTTTAAGATCACCCATTGGTAACAATTTTGTTTCTCTTCTGAATAATACATCATTATTTATAAATTAAACGTTGACCTACATAAGCCTCCTTGGAACTTGTGGTGCTCAGTTATTATCAGAGATCAGAGAAGAAACACGTGTCTTCAAGTATTATAGCTTCTTTTTTTTTCTTTTTTTTTTTGCTGCTATCACTGATGTTGTTGCGGTAGTAAGTAGTAGTACAAACTGGACCAGAAAAAAAGTTATGTTCCCTGTTTTAAAAAGAACAGCATGATATAAGGCAGTCTATCAAAAAGAGCAGTCTTTTTTAATCCCCCTACGGGCTTACGTCAGCTACTGTAGCAAACACGGCAGAACCACCACCACAAGCCAAAAGCCACACTTCTCCATGTAACGCTGAATGGCTCTCAACCCTTTGCTCTTTCTGAGACCCAGCACAATGCTTAAGAAGAAATAAAGAAAAACACCTGAAAACAAACAAACGAACAAACAAACAAAACAGAAAACAGCCCCCCCCACCCTCCACCCCATGACTGATTAGAGTTAATGCCCTTCTGTTGGGCACCAAGAGACTATTCCAGTTTCACTGCCGCCTTCGCTCCCAGGCACCTCGGCACACCTAAAGCAGGCTGCCCTGACATTTTCCGGTTTGGACTTTATGAGAAGGTTAACATTTTCCTCTCTCCAGTCTCTGCTTATTCATTTGAGGCGTTGAGTCACATTAGCCAGAGCAACAGCAAAGGCTTGCACTGCAGAAAATGGATACTGAAAGTCCAAAATGTAAGCATTGCCATCAATCCTTCCAAACTGCATCACCTGGGAAGCAGGGGAAGAGGACAAGGGAAGGAAAAAGAGAACAAGGTCAAAAAAAGTGAACCACAGAAAAGGAACCAGAGAAGAATAAAAGCTAAATGTTTTTGCTTCTTTGTATGAACACCCCACCTCCTGAGCTAATGTGAATGGGGCTACTCACAGAATGAGGTATGATGCCAAAGCAGAGTAGGAGAACTGTACTGTTTCTCTGTACAGAGTATTTGACTGCAATATTTGACTGTATTGAGTAAATTGAGCTTTAAAACTTGCTAGACCGTATACGGCACTGGTGTAAGTAGACTGTCACCAATTACTTCAGCAGATGCGGGTTACACCAGCACTGTGCTTCCTGCAGGAAAACACCATTTTCTTCCTCACAGAGGTCCTATCATCAGCCCCTTAGGAAAACAGATTTTGTTGTTTTCAAAGAAAGGAGCTTTCAGGGAAGGGGAATAACCAACCCCCTGAATCTAGCACTTCAGAGCCGGTAAGCTGCACGTCCTTGGCAGTTCTGTTTTCCTTTGCATAAAGCTTACTAGCATGCAATGACACTGAGAACGAATTAGCAAAGGGGCGGTGGGAGCTGTTTGAAATGTAAAGCAAGGCTAGTCAGGTTGTTCGTTGTTCTTCCGCGGGGAATATCTGAAGTTTGGCCTATTATTACTGCTTTTTCATTTGCTTCATCAGAAGCCCAGATCCTATTTGCTCTACGGTGAAGTTCCTTGAGCTAGCATGGAGGCTGTCTGCGCAAGCCTAGTCAGGCTTTGGTCCCCCACCAACAAAACCCACGGCCAGGTGATTTTGCTCAGCTGTCCGTGGGCACTGATTTTGCTCAGCTGTCCATGGGCACATATCCACAGCCTGTTAAATTCTGTTAAATAACAGAAGAAAGATATAAATGGCTCACTGCCTTTTTAACAAGCTGTTGTTACAGACAAACAAAACCAAGAGACTACCACTGGTCACGCATGTTGGATATTTAAGACATCTAACTCCCAAGTTAAATCCGAGGGAGCTGAGAGCCTTGATGTCTTTAATAAATCAAAGTGACTTACAGAGATGGGACAGCTGGACAAGGAAATAAATACATGTCTCCTGAGTCTCCTGCTGATCGACTCCACTTAATAGCCTGGGTTTGGTGTAATAACATCCCACTCAGGCCAAGATGAGAAAGCCTAAAATTAAATTTTTTGATTTTTTGAACTCTCCACAGACCCCTCTACCCACAGGCAGTTCAGAAGTGGCGCAGGAGCACTTTTTTCTAGGAAGGGTCAGTGCCTCCCTTCTCTAGCATTAAGAACCAGCCCCAGAGGCCTGGTAACCCACCAGGGAAAATTTTGGCACGGAGAGAAGCTAACTGCTCACCCATCGTCACTACCTTAGCTATCTGCTGACTGGCTAACCTCTGTGAGCATTCCAAGAAGGGAGCAGTGTTCACTCAGCTAGCTGCCATCCACAACCACCAATGGCAAATGCAGCTACCGTTGGGGAGATCGGTTGTGTTTTTTACAAAACCCACCGACCTTCAGCAGTGAGAGCCAGTGAATCTAAAGGAGGCCCTTGTTCCCGTGTCCAACGGGAGTTAAGACCAAACATATTTTGTACATTTACGTTACAACTAAACTTCACCCTCCATTCTGAATCTATACCTTTGATGGTTGTTTTTTATCAACCATGGGGCAAAGTTTTTTTTCACAGAGCAGCTAACACAAGCAGGAGGCAACGAGCTGCATGAGAGGCAGAGCTTATTTCTGGCCCAGCTTTCCCAGCCCCCATCCCTGCAGTTGCTGCCCCCTCCTACCTGTCGTCCTTCCAGCTCAATCTGGAAGTTTTTTGCCGACTCCTGGGTCACCCGCCCTCCGAAGTCCAGCTGGTAGACTTGCGTTGCCTCATTCCACAGCGGTTGCTTGTTGGCCATCACGTACACAAAGCCCTGGCTCCCCAGCCTCCCGTCCTCCTTCTCGCTGGCCTTCCGGCACTTGAATTCATCCAGCTCACTGGCTGTCCTCAAACTCCTTTTAGTTTTCCAACCCTTTTTGCTGCCCTGGCTCTGGTTCATCAGTTCATCTCCACTAATAAAAAGCTCCGGCTCACTCTCTGAACTGTCCTGAAACTCATTAGTCTTGTTTAGCTTCTTGGACTTCAGCTGGTCTTTCTGGCTCTTGACTTTCTTCTTCTCCCTCCCCAGCCGAGGGCTGGATATCAGTGAGTTGAAGTCGGTCAGCGTCCTTGCCTCCTTTTTGACCTTGCCCTCAGTGATAGCCTGCACATTTCCTTCCTCTGCTCGACTGTCCAGGCGCTTCCGGCTCTTCTTGCCGAATTTGTCTGTCCTTTGAGGAACGGGGCTTTCCGTCAAGGAAAGCACCTCCTGGAAGGTGTCTGCCGTCTCCACCATTACCTCTGTGCCCACGTGGCCCTGCAGCTCTGCTGGTGGGGGAGACATCACTGGCTTCTCCACCACGAGGAGCGGCTTGGGGGGCAATGTGCCCTGGGGGTTCGGTACGGGTGGGCAGGTGCTGTAGGAGCTCCACGGGTGCAAGGCGATTGGTGGCAGCTGTAAACTAGAGCAGGCGCTACTTCCCGGGTACATGGGTGGCAAAGGGCAATAGGAGAGGTTGGACGGATAACCTGGCTGAAGCACAACTGTGGCTTCCTGCTGTGCAAACTGTGTTGGGGCCAGAGCTTCTTTGGGGGAGCAGGGGGGCTGCATTCCCTGAAGGGGAGGGGCGCTGTAGCTTCCTGGGTAAGGTACTCCAACCCCATAACTTGTCTGGAAAGTGGCAGTGGGACTGGTTGGAGACTTGGGGGAAACAAACGGCACTCGAGACATATCCAGATGTTGAGCTTGACCGATGATGAGAGGAGTAGGTTTTAGAGGGTTGGGCACTGAGCTCTGAGATGTCCTTTCCTGAGGAACCCATATCTCTTCACTCACCATAGGGTCCCACTGGTATGGTGGTGGCCGTTTTACACCGAGGGCAGCCTCCGTCAAGGCCACGGGTACATGCCCACGTATTGATTTCTCCACCGGGCAGTGCTGAGAAAGGGCCTCATCCTCTGTGAAGGCGGAGTTGATATAATCCGCTCGGTCACGGGAATTGTCAGGCGGGCTCAGCAAGCTGTAGGAGGACTGGGAGGCCAGAGGTGAAGTACTGACAGAGTGAGCGATGACGGAGCTGTGCTGGGAGCCACTCCCCGTGCTCAGATCAGGTCTCATGCCACCAATACTGGAAGCGGTGCTACTAGCATTGGCGCTACTGATGTTGCTCACACCACCAGTGCTCACATTGCTGCTGCCGCCACCGCTGCTGCATTGACTGCAGGTGTACAAGGTGGTGGGTACTCTCTGCTGGTACTGCGCCGTCACAACGCTGCTCTTGACTTTTGGGGGAAGTTGCAAGGTGGCTCTCTGACCGTCCACCAGCTGAGCCATTTTCAGGGCTGCCTCTCTGCTGTTCCTCCGCAGGGTCGCATGAATGATACTGCTGTCCAGCCTCTGCGCGATACTTCTGCCTTGGGACAGCTGGCTGGCAATGTCAGGGTAGGGCGGCGGGTCCCCGCTTGGGATGGAGTAACGGGGGACGGTGAGCCGGTTCAGGGTGGCACTGGTGCAGGGCTGCTGCATCTTCTTCTCGGTGGCGGTGATGCGCAAGGTGGCGGAGCTGCCGGGGCCCGGCAGGGTGTAGGTGCTCTGGGCGCAGAGCATCCTGGTGCGAGGCCGGCACACCTCCTCCACGTTCCCGCTGCTGTCGAATGTCGTTATGCGCTCGTACCCCAGGGGCGTCTGGTAGTGCCCCGCTGGGTAGAGGGAGAACTCCCCCTTTTTCAGGCAGAGGTCGAGGGGTGGCTGCGGGGGGCCAGGAGGAGGTGGCGGGGCGGAGGTCGGTGCAGCGGGGATGGTGCCAGGGTAGGGCGGCGGGGGGTTCATCTTGTTGAGCTGCAGCTCCTGGGCGGCCCCGAAGACGACGGCGTCCCCTTCCACCATCTGTGGCCCTGGCCGTGGGGTCTTGGCCTTGGGCGGGGGCTCGNCGGTCCCGCCCCCTCGCCCCCCGGTTCCGCCGGCGGATTGGCCAGCACGTCCAGCTGCACGTTCTGATTGGCCAGCAGCGACTGGACCAGGCCGATGCTCTGGGTGGGCGACATGGCCTGGGCCGAGCTGTGGATGGGGGCGATGGGGATGTTGACGGTGCACGGCGGGCTGCTGGCGGGGGCACCAGGGGCGCCGGGCACTGCAACGAACAACACAGACTGTCACCCGCCGCCCCAGCACCCTCTGCCCCGGGGGCCCTTGGGCCACCCCGGCCCCAGGCCCAAAGGGCCACAAGCCTTTGCTAACTACAGCGGTTGGGTAATGGGCACTAAAATAGGGAATTTTCTTGAACCGGTATTTCATGTATTTTGGGGTTTTCTTCAGCATTTGAGAAAGGCATGCGGGTAGCTAAAAAAGGCTTAACAGGAAAATTTGATGGCAACATTTACATAAAATTCAGAAACTGGGGGAAATTGTTTTTTAAAGCTCATTAGAAGAAAAAACTCTGCACGTCTTTTGTACTTTGTCATTCCACTTTACCTTTGACTTTTTAAACTACCTGCTATCTTCACGTACTTGCTTAAGCACTCTGCTGCATTTGGATGGAGGGCTATCAGATCCCCAAATCAGTGGATCAGACCTTAGTTTGAACAAGTAAGCCAGCCTGTCTCCACTGATTCCCACTGCACAATACCTATTTGTAATAGCTGGAGAGAAATTTTAAAGTAACTTCTTGGGAGGGATGCTTTGTAGGTAAAGCTCAGAGCTCACTTTCAGTCTACACTACGATTCACACAGACTCTCACAATCTGAATTAGCACTCACTCATCATCCTATTTTAACTATTTCTACTCAAATCAATAAAAGTTTTGCTGAATCAATCAGGACTCGCTAGTTTTCAGGGAGGTTTTTTAGATAGTAAATACATCAACAAGCAATACAAAGAATAATCCACTCGGAAACCTATGGTTGCCACTGGCCCTGGCCCCCTCTTCTCTGCCCGCAGTCCTAGGACCACTAACGTGGCTTCCTGACTTTCTCTAGGGCTGCTGCTACCTGATGGTGAGGCACAAAAAGTCCCCGCTGGCCCAGGCTGACTCCCTCTAGAGCCAGTCAGGTGTCACTGTGCCAAGCTGAACCCAGCTTCAGGAGGAAGATGAAATGCTGCTCCTCAAGCCTGCCCTGATCTGACAGCAGTTATGAGTTTTGCCTTGGATGTTTACTGTCATCAAAAAAAGAAGAAGCGGAGGAAAAGAAAAAGGAAGCGGAAGACCTGCACTGAAGGCACTATACAATATCTAGTATAATGTCCCCAGGCTCAATGAGCTTAGGAAAACTGGAGAATACAGACAGCAGTCAGGAAAAGGGAAGTATATATATCTCTTGAGTATAGTGGGTGACAAAGAAACCAGTAACGCAAAAAGAAGGAAGATGAAAGAGAGGAGAGAGGAATATTATGGAATGAAATACAAAAATTATAAAAGTTCTTGAAAAAAGATTTGTAAGGAAGAGATGTGAGGAAATAGATGGGAAGCCAGCTGGGAAATGTAGGGGCAGATGTGAGGAAATAGATGAGAAGCCAAAAAGATTCAAGAAGTGGGTACTATAGTCAGGGCAACTTCAGCATCAATCTCTGGACAGGCTGCAATCAGAAATGTGAAAAGAAGCAAATGTATATAGGAAAAGTTTCCCACACGTGGTGGTGGTGAACAAAGGACCGTGAGGTAAGAAGCAATTCTGACGATTTTAAGCGAAAACATGGATCTTGCTCAATTGTTTGCGATTCATTTTGCAAAAAGTGGTGAGAGCGATTCCAAGAGGAACTACCACTGCAAAGCTGGAGCATGGCAGGGAAATGAGGATACCAGAACTAAGCACAGGTGCAGAAATTAAGATAAGAAGGAACAAAATATAACAATGAGGGGAAGCAGTAAATACCATATTAAAACCCCCAAGAAAACTGCAGATTCTTTATTAGTTTTCCAGTATAAAACCCACGGAAAGCGATAAGCAAGTTGCATCGGTAGGTTTATGGGAGGAAAAGAGACTAGAGTAACATCCAGGATCATTTAAGTGTGCCAAAGAGGTCTGTGGAGACCTCTGGTTTGAAAGACCAGATCAGGCATGAGATCCATTAGTCAGGACTCCCCCAGCCGCTGCCCAGTTCCTAACTAATTTCTAAGTAAAATATTTCTAATCTACCTATGCCCTATAATTACATTTTCAATAGCATTAGGCTTTTATCAGCACCAGTCATGAATATGGTAGGTGTACAGAGGTCTGTGGCTGTGCTGGCAAATTTTTATGGTAGTTTTGTTCGTTCCTTTAGAAGGAGACTAACAGCTAAACCTACCTGACCCTCAGGCAGCGTGGTTCTGTTCTTGGCTGGTCATGCTTTCGTCCTGTTGCCTGCAGGTTAGCAATTTGTCCACCAGAGCTTGAGGTTTAGTTGTTAGCTTGGCTTGAGCAAGCTAGTCATGGGTATTAAGTTCCTTATCGAACAAAATCTCATTTGTCATGGTGTTGATTAATATCCCAAAGTGTTTAAACCCAATGGTTTTTTTTTTTCATTTCTCCAATGGTTTTTGATTGATTTGTTTGCATAATTTGCAAGTTAAATCAATTCACTGTCCATTTGCCTTGCCAAATCTTTACTGACTGCATTAAAAAGCACCTGTCCCAAGAGAACCTCACTGTGAACTGCCCAAGAGCAGTTTTCGGCTATGGTTTTTTTTTTAATCTATCATGTAATCATTATTTACACTGCAGTATTTTTTCCCATTAGTATATGTCACTGTTTTCCTTCATATGCAGGCTTTAAGAAAGGATAGCCCCAAAAATGTTTTTGAAGATTTAAGTAGTTTCCCTTTGCTAAGTCGGAAATGAATTTTCAGAAGAAAGAAAAAAGTGGACAAGAAGAGGAAGGCTGTTATAGAGGACAGGCAAGTATGATTCTTTTACAAGTCGCCTAAAGAGCTGTAACAAAACTCTCTAACAATTTTCCCTATATTATGTGGTACTCATCAACCTGCAATTCTGAGTACCATTTCAGCTCCTTTAATAATATAAAAGGAATTGATATTGCAGATCTAATCCAATTTTAAGGAAGGGATGCGAAAACTATATTAACTTTTTTTTTCTATTTAATTTTTATATTACTTTCTGTCAGTTTGGACCATGTTTCATAATAGAAAATGTTGAGTCCCTTCTATGCATTAATATATCTACAATAATCAATGTCTCCATTATTTTCTTCAGATCCTATGGATGAATATAATGCAGATATAAACCAGGCAAGCCAAGCCCCAAACTGGGAAAGAATGGGCTTCACCCTAAGCACACAAATATTTCTTTAGAAGCCCAGAGGACTACTCTGATGCTTGAGTCAGACGCAAGCTTTGGTGCTTACAGCAGTCAAAACCTTGTTCTGAAATAATGGGAGTATTTCCATTTATTTCAATGTATTCTAGCATACGGCTATAATTGCTTTGCAGTACTCACACTCCTTCCTCCTTAAAAGGTACTGGCACGATGGCCACTCCTGTAGTTCCAAAAACCTGTGACCTGGCAACGGGAATCCCTTACTGATGTGAAAATTCTGAAAATGTATTAATTTATCTTCTTGTCTATTATTTGTTAATTTTATTGGTATGACGATTTTTTTTTAATTTTTTTTTTTGACTGTAGGAGGTTCTGAGCACTTCTAGTCCGTTTACCTGCCACATTCGTATCACTTGCACCCAAGCCTTCCCTGCACTGCTTGAATCTTCTGCTACCTTACATCTCAGTGAAACGAGAAATTCTTCCTGATGCCCCTTGTTTATCAACACTTTACTATTTTAGCCTCTCTGTAAGACTTGGTATTGACAAAAAAACAAATGGGCATTTACCACTTCTCAAAGGGTGTCTGGGTTTTACGGGAACCTGCCCTCCACCCCAAGCTCCTATCATCAGCAGGCTGTGCTTTGCTGCCGTCAGGTCACAGGAACGGCCCTTTTGGGTTTCCAACCCAGTACGATTCTGTCCTACAAAAGTGCAGAATGCGAGGGTTTGGCCTACGGAGAATTCTTAGCGAACTAAATAGAAGATGATTACTTTTCCAATGAACTTGAAATGTAGCAGCTCTATACACATCTTATCTTCCACGTATTTTAGAAAACAATGTTGGTAATACATATTAGCCTTATTCTAATTCAGTTCTACAGGACCCCATCAGACTGTGGAATTTTGATTTGTGCGTTTAACAGAGAGGGCTAGTGACACAAGTGATTTGTCCTCCACCTAATTTAACCCGTAACGTGGCAGACCTTCAGCTCCTCCTTACCTGGTAAATCATCTTCGTCTTCGCTGAAAACATTTGGATTAAAGACAGGCAGGTTAATGTAGTCCATTGAAATCTTCCGCACTTCTGGGAGATATATTGTCATCTGCCTGGGCTGTAGATGCAGCAAACTGGTTTTATATATTACTGGAGAAAGAGTATAACACGAAATATAAAAAAAAAAATCTGTTACACAAAGAGCATCTAAAGCTAAGAAAGGATCAATTCAAAGCAGACAGAAGGGCTATGACTATTTTTATTTAATGTATTAATGAACAAATGCATGTAAGGGCCATTCTTAGCCAAATCACTATATAACGCTGCATAAACAGGATAAAAGAGATTGTTACGTTCAGCTATTTCTCTTTAAATAGAAACAGTATCTCTGTAGTTAAATAATCTATAGAAATAATGAATTACTTCATCTTGTATTCACATCTATTTTTACGGAAGGAAAATAATTTTTCCATTCTACTTTTGGAACTTTTCATCACAGGATGCTACCGACTTATGTGAGTTTAGGGGAAAACTGGAAAGCTCCCAGGAAGGAAACCTGCTGAGGATTACTACATACAAAGAACCCCTTTCTGGCTCAGTAAGTCCCTGGGACCTGAACCATTGGAGACTGGGAGAACATCTGAAGGAAGTTTCACTACGCTCTTATTCTACACATCCTTCCCCACGTATCTGTCACTGATAATGAGAGAATTAGAACGACCTCTGGCCTGACCCAGTAGGGTCATTCTTACACCATCTTTTGACAATCATTGCAAAGGTTGCAAAAGTCAGAAAGTCATAAATCAGTTGAAAGAAAAAGGTGGCTGGAACAAACCTGAGGGTTTCCATAACTCATTATTGTAGAGGGTGCCACTGCCCTATAGTGGTAGCACTGGCTGTCCCCAGGGTGACAACATCCTGAGAGAACAACCTTTGCCTGGAGGCTGGGCCAGAGAAGGTTCTCTCCCCAGTAGTTGGGACTCCATCTCTTGTCTGATAGTAATCGATGTAGCCACAAAAGATATCTATTTAATTAATTTTGCATCCAGGGCATCTTTATGTAGTTTTGACTTTAACTATATAATGCAACATAGGAGACAGTAAATTTTCCAAAGAGCTTGTAAAACTCCTATGCTTGCATTAATATTACAATTCAGACCTCAGTTCTGCTAGGTGGTACCCTGTTCTTTAGCCTTCTTCCTTTCAACAGCACTATCTAGGGAGAATTGGCCTGCCCAGAAAACGGTCAAAAGCTAGACAACTGCTACTTTTAATGAAAGCTATCAATTTACTGATGCTCCAGCTAAAGAACCGTATGATAAGGCTATGCACTGACCTGAACAATCTTGAGCATGATGCTGTGAGAGCTTTTTTAACATTGTTTTGGTATAAATAGTAGCTAAATTACTATAAAAATCTGAGTTTTAGAAAGAATTCTATCATAGTGACTTAAAACCTATGATTTTTATAGTCTTGCAAAAATTGCCTTTGTGTTTTGTTCAAAAAAACTGTAAAAATAAAGGTCTGGGCTTCACTGATAATTAGTCTTGTTATTACAACTGAGACTTTTAACATTTTCTTGTTCATCTCATTATTGTATTTATGGATTTTAATCTCTTTTAGTTACAGTGAATTTTGTAAAATCTAATTCCTATTGTCCACAGAAAATAAGTGCTTTGTTATAGAGCCTTCTTTGTTATAGAAACCTTTTGATCACTTAAAAAGAATCACATGGCATAAGTTTGTTGTTTGTTAGAAAGAGTTTGAGATGCAAAAAATCAATAGAGTTTACTTTTACCTGCGCCAAGGTTAGTTGGCAGGAAAGCGGCCAAACCCACAATTTTAAACTTGGTTCCCCAGATATTAGATGTGACCTGAGCAAGGTAGTTGTGCTGCAAAGGAAAAACAAGATAATTTTCACCTAATAAAATCTGTATCAAGCTCTAATAAAAACCTGCAGAGTAATCAAGCTATTGCAAGTGATAATAGAATTTCAGCTTCTCTTGTTTTTATTTTATTGAAACAGCCTAATGTGCCTACGTAGCACCCGTTATACCCAGTCATTAAGAAGTCTCATTTTGATATCTGAACACCACCAGAAACGATGGATGCAACAGCCACATAGGCTGATTAAAGCTGTTGAGGAACGGACTAACATGATGGCTGCTTAACGAGAACAGGTCTCTTGTCAGACGCTTGCTTCTCCTGCACAAAAGTGCAGCGATTCTGTATTTCAGAAAGTAATACACCCTGTCCTTTGGTTCTGTGCTTAAGAATCACTTTATAGAACAATAAATAAGACAGAAATTAATTACTCATAATGATAAACATATTTTTCCTGGAGTTTCCAAAGCAGCTTCCCAAACCACTGCTGCCATGGTGATCAAATTATGGGTCTGAAAACAACTGAAATGAAACAAAACAAAACTAAAAGAACGCAGGCTGGTATAACAAAATACGTAATCCAGACAGTTCTACAGCCTGCTAAGTTTCATTTACCCACGGGACATGAACCCCATAAAGAGCACAAAGTGGTAATTCTTTGCCTGCCTTCCAATTAAGGCTGTTCCACATAATCACAAAATAGAGAACATGTGGCCCTGTGAAGCAAGCGCTTCCTTGTCTCCGCAGATTCCTAACAAAGCAGAGAACTATGGTGGCATTAGGACAGCTCTGAGAAACTGAACAAGAAACATTTTCATGTATGCTTTCAAACAGCCACCACCACCACCTAGAATAAAACCTCTCACGTGGATTCACGCTGACAGAAGTTAGTGGTGCCAGGTTTAATACTGAACTGGAAGATGCAATTCTTTAGTTGTTCCATCTAGTAGCTGTAATTAAATGAAAAATTTCTATCGGTGATCATTGAGCTCTGTATCACAACTTGCTGCCTTTGGAAGGACGCGCATTTGGACTCAGGTCATGTCACAATGTGCGCAATACCTGAGTAATATCTTCTAAAGGAAACTCTCTTCGAGTTAGGCTTGGTGAACCAATAGAAGGTTTCCTTATCGGTAACCTTGGTGATCTTGATATCTCCTGTGCGGCTCGTGACATCTTCGGAGATTTGCGAGCTTCTATATTGATTCTGCATATAAAGCAATAATTAGAATCATCAATGGGCATGCAAAAATGCACAAAATTAAGTCTTTGAATGTAAAGATGTAATGAAGACAACTAGTATGGTGTTGTCTAAGTGACTAATGAAGACTGTAGAGTCTATAGGATGGAGAGTTACAGCTCTAATTTCAAGATAGGTAAGGCTTGACACTCTAGCAGTAACTGGGCCTGGATGTCTTCCAGTTCATTTAGCAAAGCTTACAGCAGTCCTACCAGATACAATATGTTTTCCACTAGTCCGCAGAAAGGTACACTGCTGAGCTATTTCAGCTATGCAGACATTGAGCAAAGCCTCAAGAACTGGAAATATGACACCTGGGCTGGCAGATCGCCATGCTAGTACAGCAAACCAAGGTGCCACAAACTTCGCCAGTCCTCTTGCTCGAAGCCCAAAGTTACTCCTGCGTCCCATTATACAAAGGGGGTCACGGTCAAGCACCTGAAAAAACTCACCGGTGGAAAAAATAATGAACAAAAGCTACAGTTCAAAAGTAAGCTAAGGCAGAAGGGTAGGTTGTGGGGGTTTTTCCTGAGCCATTTTCAGTCTATGCTCAAGAACTGATGGTTCTTTTGTCAAGGACTAGTAAACTAAAACTTTGGTATTTCACACCTTATATTCCCATATAAAGGGATGCATTTCCTTTGCCTCACACTAGGACAAGCTTATAATAGAAAGTCTTTGGAAAAGTGTCAGCGGCAGCTAGAAGGCATCAGGGCCTCAATCCCATAACATCAAGCCAGCAGACAGATGCCCAGTGAGGCTCTGTGCAGGTGAAGGGTTCTGTCTATGCACGGAACAAATATAATGAAGACCTTACAGGAAAGCAAGGAGGCAAACTAATAGCTTAGAAGCATATTGTGCGTAACATTACAGAACCTTGTCAACCCAGTGTTTAAAACAATCTGCTTGTTTAGGCTCGAGAGGAGAGGAGAGGAGAGGAGAGGAGAGTTGGCTTTAGCGATGTGTGTAGGTTCAAAGCCTACCCCCCAGGTCTGTCCCTTAACCCCGGGGACGTCTGCCAAATCNTGGGGGAACAGGGGAAGAAATAGCCAAGGAATTATTACCTGGGGAGCTTGGGTGATTTGCTAGCTCGACTGATTTTGGGAGATTTCTTTGCTGCCCAGTCATCACTCAGTTCGATATCGCTGGAGTCCGAGCAGTTGCAGCTGTCAATCACACTGGAAATCAAGCTGTTTCCATAGATTTCATCTATCAAGACAGGCCCCAGAAAATGTAAGTGCTGCTTCAGAAAACTGGTATCAGTTACAACTATCAGTCATCAGAAACATAAATCCAATCCACAGGCAGCAGCGGAGATAAAACTATGCAGAGATAATCAACCATTCTTCACTCTGCCTAGTATAAATTCCAAATTTCCGATGCTTTAAACTCCAGTGAACATGATGCAGAGAGGTGAACAGCATTCAGCCGACTTCAAAATTGAGACTAAAGAATATTTTGTGCTAATTAGCAATCTATTCCCCAGTGTTCAAAATACAAGAAGTTCCCTTTTGTAAAACAGAAGACAGCACGGTACAATTTCAGAGGTTTGAGCCTAGGTCATGCTGAAGATGCCACCTTTCATGTTGCGTATATAGATTTTCTTTACCTCTTAAGGATTTAATAACTAAAATCGTTCTAAATAACTTTTTATAGAGAGCAACAATTCAGTTCTACCTGCTTTTCCATCTGTTTTAGGATCCATGATGACAAACTCTGGCCGCAGCTTGCTGATACGACGTCCTTTCAGGATAGGCACCAATCCTCCAAGGTATTCCAGGTACAGAGTATAACATGGACCACCGACCTCTGGGTCATCTTCTGTCCGCTTCATCGTGCAATGAAGACGTTCATTACCAGCTGTTGGGTAGCTGACAAAATCTCTCATATTGTTTGGGTCTGGGATAGGAGGCTTAATTAAATGAAGGAGGAAAGAGAAAGTTTCCTATAGGTTATCAGTTTTTTTTCTGTGGTGACTTAATACTAACGCAACTAACTGAATTTAAACACAACTCTAACTTGGCAGGTCAAAATTAGTACAGGCTACCATGTGAGTTATGCAGGACCCCCACGCAAGACAGAGTAGCTGTGTATTGTTTATTTAGGTCAAAAGCAGTTGTACACAGAAAACTAAAATTAGTTACATCAAAGAGGAAGGTTGGACTGAATTAGACAACAAACCTGTATTCAAGTCATGGCTCTAACACACACTTCTCTTTTAACTTGGGTAATGTGGTCAAGCCTAAGTCTCAGAGCATCTTGCCTCTTGCTGGCCCTCAAAGTGAACTTGGCCACCCAGGTTCCCGGTCCTGGTTGGTGTTGGTGCGTGCTATGCCACTACGCTACAATGCCGTCAGCTCTAAGAGAAGCTTGTACCTCTTATATCATTTCCAGGCACATGACCCATCTTTGCTGAGGGCCTGTTTTGCATGCAGTGTGGAGAAACATGAGCACAAAGCTCAGGGTGGGTTACGCTGCCTTGTTTCCAGAACGCTGCCTTAATCCATGAAGAGCTCAGTCCTAAAGCAGTGGGCTGCTTTTGTCTAGGACAATATAGCCTGTGTGACAAAAATAGTACTTATGTGTATAAGTCAGCACAGTTTCTTTCAACATGAAAATACAAGAAAAAAAAAAGGGAAAAAAGGAACCTCCTTAACCTGCCAAGATGGATATGGGCTGAAGAGAGATCTATAATGCAGTCCTCAAGCTGGAGGGGGAAGAGGGTGACTTGCCATGCACTGGAGGCATGGCTGACTGCGTAGGTGAGAGTATGTGGCTGGGGAAGCGCCAGGGTAAAATATAAAGCAGTGCTGAGGAGGCTCCAGAAACACCCATGAAACATTAGGGCCACGCGGCTTCTGGGAACTCTGCTTCAGGCTCTCAGCTACGCAGCCCCATGACTGCTCCCCACACTGGCATCCCCTCTAGGAGGTGACAGAAGGGTTGATGGCAATGGATGTGCCCCTGTTCTGCCTCTGCCTCTCTGATCCCTGTCCTGGCTCCCAGCCTTGCTACAGACAACTGCTGCCTCCACCCCACCCCATCCCATCCCATCCCATCCCCTGCCTTCCCTAACAGCCAAGCAAGCATCACTGATGCTCTAGAGAGCTGCAGGGGTAGCTCTGGGACAACACGGAAAGCATCCTGGGGAGAAGTAGGCATGCTAGAAAGAACTGAGACACACTGGTCTGTTAAATATTCCACATCTTTGGAGGTAGAGGAGTTATGGTTACAGAAAGGCATTTATTCTTCTCTGGCAAATGAGATGTTCCACAGTAGCACAAATCGCCCCGATTAGCAGTACCCAAATGGAACTGCGCTGAATCATTATTTTATAGGCATAATTTGTTCTCGTTTAAGCTGGGCCAACTCCATTGATTTCAAATTAGTTATTCTAGCTCTGCATTGTTTTAACAAGGACCATCCAAGAGGATGCTGTAACACATACGCAAAAACTGCATAACACAAAAATATATGTTTGAATATAGGGCATTTATCAGCTAATGCTCCAGTTTCCAGGCTGTGATAGAGAGTTTGGAAATCCTGAGACGTGCCCGAGGGCAAAACCATGAAACAAAGGGGTTGAGCAGATGGCTCTGCTTGTGGTACAGGAAAAGGCGTAATATCTGATCCGTTTTCCATAGCACTGTTGGAGCAGTAAGGTTAGCAGAACTCGCTGTCAGTAGAAATAGTTGGGCAGCCACAGGTCTTAAGCATAACCTTCCTGGCAATACAAGGACTCATGTAAGAAGCAGGGAGGCAACAGTTTTACACTGTGAATCTCTCCTATAACTGTGACATAGTATTATCATCAGCATGAGCTTCTTCAGAAGTCTTTGTGAGTCACCAGCATATTTTACCCTTGGAAAGGCCATCCCCATGGAATAACGCAGATTAGCATGTGTGAGCCCTCCTTTCAGATTTTAATAGGCACAAAATGGATCAGTGGGCTCTTGAAGAGGACAGGAATGACCCTTAATCAAGCTTTTAAAATGATAATTATGATAATTATAATATTTTATAATTTATCCATTGTCACTTAGGAGCAGCATGGAGGGGGGGGAATCAAGCAACCCTTTCCTCTTCACACACGCATTTCTTGTCTTTTACCTTGATTGTTGGTATAAAGGCAGTGGTGAGATACGAGCAGAGCCGAGGGGGCAGGGTCAGTTTGCTGATATCCTTGTCATCCCGCAGACAGCTAGCGATGGTCTGCTGGCACAGCAGCTGCAGACTGGAGACCCTGTGCTCGACTCTGACAACATACAGTGCAGGTCCGGAAGCCATCAGCAGGCGCGAATCTCTGTGACCCCAACAGATGGAGATGATGGGACGCTGCGTGGAGAGGAAAAGGATACAACTTTAAAAGAGCGCACACCTTCTCCAAGATAGTCGCACAGCACGCGACCACATGAATTCAGCACCGATCACGTTACCTTAAGTCTTCCAGAAACTTAAACGCTATTGCCCACAAGAAGGGAGAAGAATGTGAACATCTGAAATTATCGATAACAGTGGTTGATGGGTATACAGTGCCTTTTACACACAAGGCTCAAAGCTACCAAATTAATTGCCTAGATAACTGGTGATTTCTTCAGTCACCTAATCAATCCTCATCCACTGGTAACAGCTTGCATTTTACAATGGAAAAGTTAAATTATATGCCCAGAGACAGTAAACTAGTGGATAAAACCCAATTGGCCTTCTTGCCTTGCACTGAGTCTTCTGCTGCACAGTGTCTCTTTTGAACTATTCCCAAAGGAAGTGAGCTGTGAAAGAGCACCAGGAACAAAACAGAGAATGGCCTTTTGTCTTCTGCTTGTCTACACTCAGAAATGTCTGAATTCATGACAGTAGAACCAGAAAGAGTCAGGGGCGACTGGCAGTAAGTGTCAGAACAAGGAGCAGAATAACAATAAACAAACACTGCTTTGGACTTTATTCCCTGCTGCGTGAACATTAAGGGTTTATGTGAGAACACTGACTTGTGCTTGCAAGCAGCTCTCTAAACTCTCTTCCTAAAGCCCATCTTTGTCATGTAAAGCACCAGTCTGTTGCGACCTCTTGTAGCCCTATCAGTATTACTTTTGCTCTTCATGAGTGTTAGCTGCATCCACCTGTCATCTCTTGCTTTCTGTGTTTCAAAGCATCTTTATTTGCGCATGTACACGTATTGTATGGAATTTCAATTCCACAGCTGCTACCTCTACACAAATAAACACCACAAAACACTCACATCATGAAGAATACTGTGCAGCAGGCTGTCATCAGTGAACTACAAAAGGCTTACTTCTTCCTGTGAAGGGATCCCTTCTTTTCACAATCTGTGACACTCAAAAGTTTAAGCAAACGTGTTTTTCATAGAAATTATGAACTGTATTTACTGAAAGGTCAGGGTCTCTTCGGAATATATTTGCTCTTCACAAGATACAGCAAACTAGAATTAACTATACAGAAGAGTCAAGGCACCATCAGTAGTAACTGTTATCTACTCGTCTCTAGTAACGTGGTACCCAGATACCTGGGTTAGATCAGCCCAGAAGTTACTAATCTAGTCTGGGGAAAAAAGCTTTCCCTTCCCCTACAAATTCAAGGTGCTTAAAGGTGCGAAACCAGGACAAGATGTTTTCATGAGAATGATATAAAGCAGAATGCAGCTGCTCAGCACTGTATCAATGTCTATCATCAAGATAAAGGGTTGGATGAAATTACTTTTTCAGTGAAAAGATCTTCCCTGCTATGTTGTCTTATCCTAGATTTAAATTTCAAGGAAAATATTGGTTTTAAAGTGGGAGGAATGAAGAAACTTCATTTTCATTACATCTAGGCAACACCACGCACACACTTCCAAGGAGGCACAAACCTCCAGGCTGACCGATATGCAAATGGAAAGCAGCAACATGTGAACCTTGTGATTTTCACAGTAATTGCTAAAGGCATTTTATAGTCGAGAACTTAAAAAGAATTGAAAAATCCTTTCTGTACCATCAATAACTATTACATGGCTTGTCGTAACCATAATCGGTGGGACAGAGCCTTAAATTTGATGAGAGATCACATAAAGTATCCCTTACTGATTGGTATTTTCATGATCTGAGAGTGTGGATCAGCCCTCATACTGTCTGGCAGTAATGAGACACTTCAAGCTGCTTGCAAAATAAATGCAATTTAAAAGGCACCGACACAAGTTAGGTACCTGCCACAGCTACTATATGACAGCCTGAGAAAGGCACCAGTACAAGTGACCCTGATTACCCCAAGGGCTGAATTCCAGCATGGGCAGAACTATCTACCTGATTGTTACCATGGGATGCAAACTGCATCCTTCTGCTCACCTTGCATCAACTAAAGCTTACCTATAAATCCAGTGAAGGAACAAACAAGTATGTGACTCAGCACACAAATGTTTATTTATTGGATAGACTTTAATGCCAGAAGAGAAGTCTAATATCCCAGCTATCATAATCCGATACAGCACATCCAGATAGCCCTACCATGAAGCCTAGTATTGCAGCTATTATAACCCAATATATCACACCCAGACAGGCCTCTGTTCTTCCAAACAGAGTCACATGAAATCACTTCTCTCCTCAGGTTACCACTGCCTACAAAGATGCAGACAGCACCAGTGGAAGAACCTTTGCAATCTCAGATATATTCCCAGGGTTTGAAATGCCGGGTGGGATCTTTGGCAGCACAGCACTGTGGAGCTAGGGAAGAGCAGAAAGTCAGAGGTCGAAAGACATTGCCTCACTGCATGATTTCAGCACAGTGTCCCAGCCGGCAACCATAGTTCAGCTACCTTCTAAACTTCTCAATGTCTGATTCCCTTATAGTCTGTTTATGTGTTTTTATGTAAACAGTAAGTGAGCGGGTGCATGTTTAAACACATGCATGCACACACACAATACCTACCAGTGTCGTACTGTCTGTAAATCATGACAATTCTACTCCTACGTTTGTACATTTAGCCTCCCCACACACCTCACGTGTCTTCATCTTAGTATTTTCAATCTCACCAAGGAGAACTTCTTCCATACTGGTTTGGCTTTGCTTACTGATTCATTCGGGCACGCCTTGCCTTGCTTTTCTCTGGAACGGTCAGTCCCCCAGCGCTCCTCAAGCCTAATATCCGGCAACACTTCATTTATGCTGAAGGGCTAAGATTTAAGATGAAGTTTAGGGAAAATTAGCCTGTCGTTACAGGCTTGGCGAAATAAAAGATCACCCAAATGCCAGGTCTGACCTGACCTTTAAATGTACTGCTCCAATAATATTTTTCAGTAACTACACTTGCCACTCTTGCCCTTGAAGGACAAGGGATACGAATCAATTACTGCAGCAAGCCAGTTACAAGCTGGCTACAGCTTTCTTACCAAACTCTGCTCAGAAAAAAACAATTGAACTCCAACATCCAACGCAAAAGTATTGCTCCTCATAAAACATCCAGTTATTTGCATTGTTTTAGCAAAAAAAAGAAGCAAAGAAGTTATTGATACCCATATTGCACCTGTTAGAAAATGAACAAGCAGATTCTAGCACAGAAGAATTCCATTCTCCATGTTTGCACACTTGTTTTTTTCTGCTAGCAGCAAGGAAATGCAGCTACAAATATGTCTAACGATAATTTCTAATCTCACTTTGCATATAAAAATATCACCAGGTTTTGAAAATTCTCAGCCCAAACTGTAAATACCTGAATGAATTCCAGGGTTTAAATACAACCGTACGAAAAAAGAATCCTGGAAGAAAACTTGAAATTCTACACACAGATAGGATTTAGCTCTATGACAATTATATATTAGAAATAATTGGCCAAAGGACAAAAAAATGAGATGAGAAATATTGACTGAAAACACATCTCAAAAAGTGGCCAACTGGGATCTCTTTTGCATTTTTTTTCTGAGTGGGCTTGAAAGTCAGCTACATCTACTCAAATCTGTACCCCCAGCTCCCCTTAGAAAAGCCCGTGGGAATGGATATTCCGGCTCAAGCGCTGTCGTTGCTTCTTTTGTCTCTTACAGGAGAGAACGTAATTTATATACCTCATCACTTGTATGCAGTTCAGTCAATGAAAACACTGTTCAAGCTGATTCTTGCCGCCTGCCTTGAGCTCAGAAATCCTGAGCCATGGGGTTTGCCTGCTGCTTGCTCTAATCTCTTGTCTGCGGGCCCTGGGAGTCCCACTGGTAATGAAATAAAAATAGTATTCCAGGGCAGAAAGCCCAGTAACAAGCAGGGTTTTTCTCAGGGGAAAGAACCCAACTGCAAAATAGTATCTAGTGAACGGTATGTGTAAGTAAAACTCTGACGCACGTTGCCTGCTTTCTCTCACTTAAGACTCCTCGTGTGGAGACGGGCACTTTTCCCTCTGCTGTTTTCAGAGAGGAGCTGGAAGGTGCCATAGCTGCCGTGCCCACTCGGCTCTGGCGAATCGTGTGTGCACATCCCTGTACTGCCACAGCATTCGTGGGTGCATACATGGAAAACATCAAGGTCCTTATCGATATTCCAAAGCATGTTTCACCAGGTAGTTCTAAACTGTTGCTCTTGTTTCTCTTTCTGTAAGAAAATAAACTCCTCTTGAAGCTTTGTTGTCACACAACAATAACTAAATAGGATAAATTTCAGGTATATAAATTAAAGGCCTTGTTAATTCAGAAGCAACAAACCTGAACGCTCTATGTGAAATAAATGACAAAGTAAGCCAGGTCAGCTTAGCTGGGTAACATAAAAGGCAGCTTCTTCTCTCCTTTTCAGGCCTTAGTAAAACAGCTGTCACACAACTACCGGGTTTCTGCAGGATCGCATCTAGCCATGCCGACGCCGGGACGCTGCCCGCAGAGAAGCAGCCCATGAAATGCTGTGCAAGCTGTTGCTGACAGCAGCATGTTTAGAGCAGGGGGGTCTTCTCAAAGACTCCTGGAAACCTCTCCCATAAAGATTTAGCCTTTGGTACATCACTTTGAATTAGCGTGTTAAAATATTCCACTGATAAAAGTGCAATTACAGTTTTTCTGCATCTAATCTTGTTGCCTATACAACTGATTCTGGAACACGCAGGGCTCAGTTCACTCTTACCCTTCTTCTTCATTGCACTTAAGGCTTAAATCTGTTCTTACAAGAGTCACACGGTGGTATAAAATCATAAGCTAATGTAAATCTACTGTAGAATTATAGGTGTATAGATGAGATCAGCATCAGTGTTTCTAAATCCATGTTCTTGTTCCCCCGGTCCTCTCTGGGACATATAAAAAAGAAAATTATAAAAAGCAGATAAGAAGCTATAATATAAGCCAGAACTTTGAACTGTCGGACAGAAAAAATTCACAGGTTTGTTTAAGCTGGCAGTAGGTCATTTTGAAGTGATCCTGTAGAAGACTCCTGTGTTTAAAGTTCAACTGGGAAGACACGAAGCAGGTGTATCCACTCAGAAGCAGGAGCAGGCAGGTTCGGTAGGTTGGTATAATAAAGACCTGTCTGCACATCAGACAAGAAATTCTGAAGTGACAGAACTGGGTTGCAGCATTTCCTGTGAACCGCCTCAGTAAGACTGTAAAACAGTCTTGAATGAGTTGATTATTCTCATCCCTGCTTGATGTTGTGAGGATTTAGCAAATAATGGAAGAAATCAACATTCTTCCAATAAAAAAAAAATACGACCAGCAGGGCAGCCTGCTGTTGTAATCACATTTTGAACTGTTGAAAAAGCAGGACCACGAAAAAACTGCCAGCTAAAAGAACTGGGCATATTTTTGGAACATCAGGTTGGTGATCACGTACACGAGGGTGAGTATATTAAAAGCTAAGTTTTACAGAAACTGATAGTGTATTTTTGAATAGTTATCATCTGATCAACAGCCTTTAAGATACACTGTTTGTATAAAATAAATAACCAGGATCGACTCTTTGGAGTCACAGTATGGACCCAGTTTTCACAGAACTGCTTCCAATAAAAGTCCGGGGTGACTTTCTGAAGTCCCTTCAGAAACGTTTTCATCATTCTTTCAAGGTTCAAACCAGTTTGATCCTGTGTAGCTGAAGTTCAATATTTGCCCAACCCTTACCAACACTTTTTCAGCTCTTCCCACTGTATTCTGCAAATACATGCTTGCAGCACGTCAGGGTGGCAGGCCACAGCCTCAGAGCGGGGAACAAGAGCGATGTTACCCCGTGCTAACTATACCACGCTGTTTACGAACGCTGTTTTTCATGCAAAGCTACTGCGTTCATTTGGATTCAGACAGAGGATGCCAAAACCCTACTAAAGCTGGAGGAGCAGGTGGCATATAAATCACCTTGAAGGGATCCATGACAGCAGTCATCATCAAGATGAGTAACCTGCAGTACCCAAATCTATTCTGCCTTGGGGTTCGCGGTGACTTTATGTTAGGTAACATTCCAGCCAAGTTGCATATAAATCCTACATCAGTTTTAGACTGATTTTTGTTACAAACAATAAAATTTCTTGTTTTCGAAATATCCTACCAAAGACACTCTGGTCAGACAAACGCTAGAAACAAAGACGTTTCAGTATACCTTACTGATAAAACTTTCAGACATCTGTTTTATCAAAGAGTTGGAAGAGAGGACCACAAGGAAAATCAGTTTTGCACCTGTTTTCTTTGTTCATTGTTGCTTTACGTTTTTGACTTTAATATTCGGAATAATGCTCATTTAGAATAAAAGTGCTTTTCCAGTCACACATTTGCTTGCTTCAGAAAAAACAGTTTGAGCAGAAGAGTTGGAGATGAGGAAATTCTTTTATTTTCTCCAATTCTTTTCTTCAATAATCAGTGATGAATTTTATAAAATCCCATTAGAAGACTGACTGCACGGGGCAGAAAACTAATGAATTTACTCTGATGAATTTGTCATCAAATTACTGGGACCACTGACTCACTCCGTCATCTTTGCATATATGTCTTTGGAGCAGAAGCACAGAATAACAAAAGTTACTAGCAATTGTTTTGCAACAGGAGTTTTTATCTGGTTTTGACAGTAAACCAAATACTTCGCAGTGTTCTAGCATACCTGTCACTTAGCTGGTAATACTGTTAGACCAGCATTCAAATACATAGAAGCAGAAAGTCCACATGAGCAGATACAGGTGTCCTGAAAGACCCCTCGCTTCCTCCTGCAGCTGAGTAAATAGGAATTTAAATGCACAAAACAAAGAGAATAAACACTAACTAAGAAGAGAAGAGGAGTGGCTTTACTTTTAGGCAGGTTTATGTTCACAGTTTTTTAATAAACGTAAAGACATCCATTTGAATGACATTTTTACCCTGGTTTCCTAAGGAAATGAGACTCCAAGACTGCGTTATTAATTGGTGGTTGCCATACACCCCCCTTCACTTCCAACCTGAAACTGTTGGCTTTTCATCTGAAGTTGACAAAGGGGGAAGAAATCTCCATGATGTTAAAATGCTGCAATTTCAGTGAAAATTAGCAGCTGGAAAGAGCAGAGAGCCTCACGTTAGTATTTTCACTATGAGAAATACAGCAGTATGAGCTTGGAAGTTACCTGTTCTGCATGACCTGTCAATTGTCCTCTAAGTACTCATATAATGGCAGAGTAATTAGGCCTCACGTCAGCCACAATATGTCCTTTCTCCCAGTTGATTAAGTAGAGGAGAAAGAAGAGCGGAGAAGTTGATGGGATACAGGGAGAGTTAGAGGAAAGGAAGGCATTGGAGGCGGCTGGGAACCAAGTGGGGGAGAGAGCAGCAGGAGGTGAGCCTGCACACCCCCCCGAAGGCAACCTGACCCCACCAGTTCCACTGCTCAAACCACAGCTCCATTTCACAGTTTTACACCAGAGTGTTACACTGGTTCAACAGCTAACACGGACACACGGTACTCCGGTACTGAAGTAACAGGACAAGGTTCGGTTTTTACCTGGTCTGGGAATAAGCAACGCTGGTATAAATAGTTTTCTGCAGAATCGATCCAGAGAAGAAAGGGCTGTGCTACACTGCGGAAAGGGCCATGTTTAGGACCCGAAAGCTGTGTGTATGGGTAAGTCCTTTAGACACCTAAATCAGCATTAGACATCACTGTACATAATTAGGTTGGCTTTAGAGAACACTATTTTATACATTACAAAACTAAAGAATTCTATCTAAATTAAAGTGCTAACGTTAATAAGCACAGGTTAATGCTAAATACAAGCAAACACAAAAGCTTAGCAGTCGGTTTACTACGTCATCCTTTTGTATCCATCCCAGACCAGGGTACTGAAAAAGAAATGATAATAGATGGTATCATCATTAATAATAATTAAGTAAATACATATAGCATTTTCCTTCATTTTTAGATTTCAAAGATATTATATATTAATTAAGTTTCACTAGTAACACTCAGAAATCAGAATGGAGCCAGCCTTATTCTGCAGAAAATGAAATAAACTGTAGAGTGCCATTCAGCTGGGTTCTGAAATATCAGTAACGCCCTACGAAGCGTCTTGTGCTCCTAAGCAGCACACAGACCACGTGCTGACATTTACTTGTCAACTAACACGACCGAGGTAACAGTGAAAGTCTGTACAGAAGGTGGGAACAGAAACAAGACTTTCTGATTCATCCTTCTCCATCTGACGTCATAAAAAGTAGAATTTTGCATCAGATCCACTGATCGTACATTAGAGAATTGGAGTGATAACAGAGAGAGAAGAATCTTGCGGTTATGAGCCTGGACTTGGAATATTTTTGTCCAGTTCTTGGCGCTGTCAAGCATGTTATCCAGTTTTTTCTCTTCAGTCACTTATCCGTGAAACAACAGAATTTCCTTTTTCTGTCTTGTCTGCTCATGGGCCAATGGTTTTGGGAAACAGACTGTTTCTCACTATATGTTTGCACAATACCTAGTACAGCGGGCCTTAGAATCAGATGCACTCTTGGATGTCTATCTTAATGCAAACAAGAATTATTTATTGTGCATTTTTTTCTATATTGTATTTCAGAATGTGTTCAGGGTTTGTAAGCTTTTTCACATTGCAGGTTAAAAGAGCTGATGTGGGAAAAGCATGTTGGCAAAGCATTGAGAACTGACTTCAAAATATTTCCTACCTGCACAGGTGTCTCCAGAGTGTAGATATGTTCCCCACGCACATTGTAGAACTTGACAAGTGCGCTTTTCAACAGGGAACCATTGCTGAGGTCAACTAGCTGGCTTTGCTTCTCCATGCCTGCTACTGCAAGTAGGTCTCCTTGTGTGCACCACTGTACCACCACATCTGAAACGGCAAAGACAGTTTGCGATAGTCATTTGACGAGAATCAGTAGGAACAGCATTTCCAGATGCTGCAGAGTGACTTGAACGGCTAAATCACTCTCTCAAACACTACTTGAGTACTTAGAAATCTAAATCCTTTCATCGAAGTAGTAGCAAATATGCTGCATATGCACTTCCAAGAATGACATTCTTTTTATTTTGTAAATTGCAAAAAAGATGTAAAAAACATTAATTTTTCTTTCTCTATGGTGAGTCTAGAATGTAATCAGTGGTTGCTCCTAAGTACAAGCATGTATTAGAGATACTAAAACTGATGTGGAAGATTGTATGCACACCTTTGGGGTAAATAATCGGAATTAAGTTAATATGCACAAAAATAATCTCACTGACTAAGACAGCAGCAGCAGAGAGCAGAGTGTTTGTCTGGAAAGGCCTACAGTGCAAAAAAGCAGCGTATTTGGCAATGCCTCACGTTCCCACTACTGTGAATATCACTTTTAGTATCACTCAAACTAGAGTTATATTTTGGTATAACACCAAACTCGGAAGACTTTTGTCCGTAAGTACAGATGGACTCTGTGTCATAGGTTTTCTTTTGACACATGACTTGTGAAAATCTACTCATCTGTCTAGCAGGAGATTGCCAGAAGGACACAGGGGTTGCTTTGTCTCTCATAAACACGGATACGAATATAGGTATCAGTTACTTTTCGTACAGGCACCTTGCGATGAGGAACACCCACAGCTTAATTTGGGGATGCTAATTTCGAACCCTCATATCCTCCAGCTCTTTATCACACTGCGACAAGAGCGCTAAACCTGTATTTTGTGTTTCTGCTTGTGTTCCACGGGCAGATTTGCATGTGCAAGTAATACTGAGCTAGTCTTTAAACCTTTTTACTCTTAAACCGGAGATGAAAGGCAGCTATTTTGTGCTGAGGCAAAGTGAAGGTAAAAACAAAACTTTTGTGCTCTGGGATGCTCAATCTGCCAAGAACCTTTTGAAGACATTTGTGGGCGAGAAGCTGTCTTCAAATGAAGAAGCAGGAGAAAAATGACAGTTGGCAGGAAGGATCTCAAAATTGTTTCAAGTTGTCAACTTGTCATTTCCAGGGACTTTCATGTGCAATTTAAAATGGTTTTGTATTATTTCAACTTTCTCATATTTCTCATGGGAATTATGCTTCTGTACATATCAGAGGCAAGACACATGTTCCTCAAGATAATTTGTCCACAGCTAGGCACCGCATGCCTCTTTTTTTCTCTTAGTCCTCAGCCCTCTAAGAAATCTGCAAGGGCATTTATTCATCTTTCTCAGAGAGAATAACGATAGGCAGGTTAGAAATCAATAACACAAGCTGATCAACTCCACTTTTGGTAACTGGGTTAACTACACAACTACCAAAGCGAAAAAGCAGTCTCCGTTGGGTACGTGTCTTCAGGTGAAACTTCCAGTTGGTCCCCATACCAAGAGGAAGAGGAGTGATTGCTGTGCTCAGCAGTTTTCTCTCTCTCTCACACCTCCTAGAATCAGGCTGCTGCAAGGGCAGCAAAGGGCTGGCCATGGCTGCGCATCCCCTGAGGACAGCACGGCTCTGCAGCATGCTTGCACTGGCAACGGGGTCTTCAACTATTACGAACCTTGCCATAAAATAGCTCAACTGGTAACTAGGTCTCAGCATAAGCACAGAGATTAGAAATCAGACGGAGGTTTCATCTAGGGTATCAGACTGCAAGGGAGTCAGTGGATCAGAGCCATCCTTCAACACAACTTGCCAGCCACTACAGGCAGGGGTATCAGCAAACCTTGAACAGGTAGCACTCTAAACGTGCAATAGCTCTGCAGGCAGCAGTTGTAGCTAACCAGTGCAACTAGTAGACGCAGTTCAGCAGTTCTGCAGGTAGCAGTGTACTGAGAATCACTGAGTGAAGAAGTGTGAGAAAAAAGAGAGGACACAACCAAAGAGTTCAGGACCTCCACCACAACTGAAAATTTCCGGGAGCGTTCAAGACGGATGAAAAGAAGAACTTGTATTTGGGTAATCAAATTCTCCTCCGACAGCAAATGTTTTTTTGCATCAATTTAATATGAATACTCCCAGTAAAACAAAAGCTATGCAAAGCTAATAGAACAGCAAAAATATGTTGGTAATGCTTGAAATAGTTTTATAGTTGCCTGCTTTAAAAATACACTAAGTAGTCAATAAAGGCAAGGGCATCTGCTGCAGAGACCACAAAGCAATACTTACAGATTTCAAACAGAGACACGCGAATTGAGACACACACACAATACTGCAGACCATCCACTCTCAGCAGAATGCCAAGTGGCTGGAGAGGATGGAGACCCTGAACTGGGTGGTTTTGCACATTCTTGCATGTGATAACAACCAGTCACTTGAAAAATAATCTGATAAGAAAGTAGAAAAACAGTTTACACCTATATGACAGCTATATGCAAAATACTTCCCACCGTACAATGGGTAGCTTCAAAACAAGAGAGAGAGATATCCCAATCACCTTTCCCTTTCTGTCTTATACACACTCCCAATCCAGCAAGATGTTGCACATTCTTCTTCTACTGATGTCAACAATATTTACAATCCTAAAAAATATTTCTACTGTAGCTTGTACATTAATATTTTGCTAGAGGAGGTGACGTAATTAAAAGATCTTTTTTTCATTCGTGAAAGTCAATGGGGAAAGAGAAACAGGACAGACATCCTCAGCAAGACAGACCCCTGCAACTTTAAATGGAGAATAAGATGGAGTTTGTTTCTCCTACTGTTTCCAGCTGAAAGCTAGACCAGATGACAAGTCAAGACTACTTCCTCTCCTACTTACTATAATCCTGTAGAGATGCTGGGAACACCCCTTGGTGCATGTGACAAAAGCTTCTCTAAATTGGTTCCAGTTTCCCAGACTTCAGGTGTCCCTTCAGCTGAAGAAGTTTTCTGGATCACAGGGTTGCCCCAGGATGCTACATTTTGCCCGCCACACATTTCTTGTGTTGGCACAGATGGAAGCAGGAGCGGAAATGAAACCTCCAAGGTGATTTTTTAACCTCGTAAGACTACCCCACAAAGTGGATCACCCAAAAATTATTGGGATGGTGTTATGGCAACTTTTCACCAAAAATATCCTAGTGTTACAGAACAGTTAAGAGTCTCCTCCAACAGCTTAATTTATTTTTTTTTTAAATCGAACATAAAATAAATTTATCTGTGGAGATGAAAAGAATCAATGGAACTTACATTTAAATATGTGCTTATGTACCGTAGTGAATTAAAACTTCTCTCCAGGCAAAGCACCGTAAATTGTACTGAGAGTGTTAGCAAAGTAAGGTATTACTTTGATAGGAAAGAACAGTAAAAATGTCAATGTGAATTACAGATTTTACACAGAATACTGATCTTACAAACCTTCCTGCACATCACTTAGCAAGCTGTATAGTAATTAATCAGCAGAATTTTTCTTCTCTCTGAATAAGTTGCCTCGATAATTAATAGTTCTAGCAAGTGTTCAAAATTTGTGGGAGTCAAAGCAGCATTGCGATTCATACCTGCTTACCAAAAGCATGGGAGGAGACCTTGTGAATTAAAGATGCAAAGGAAGTGTTATGTAGCAGAGGCGTTCACACAAAGAAGCACAAACATATTAGCACATTCAGCTGAAAAACAGCAAACAGATCAATTTGCTCTACAAAACTGCCATAAAAACATGATCTCAAAAACCGAAACATCTTTTTTAAACACAAAAACTCTATCAGCCAAGCGCTGCTCTTTCACCAGCAGGTGTCACTGCTGGAAATGGCAATACCAGTGGCTGAGCGCTTCTGGGTTAGGAGAGACAACCGCCAACCTACACGCAATCTATACACGCATCGTTAAATATACAAGAAAAACAGGAAGAGGGTGAAACGCCTTCCTTTTCTACCTTTCAACCCTGAGCGGATGACAGTAGGAGACAAGTCGTCATAGTTGTTCATTAAACTGATGTCTCCCGACGTGAAGCTGACAGTAAGTAGTGGCTTGGTGTTCTGCACCGGGACTGGATACGCAGCTGGTCCGTCTGCAAAAACAAAGCCCTGGAGTGAGGAAAAGGCAAGCAACCAGAAGTAATTACATCCAGGCTGACATATACCGTACGTCAGCCTACCGCCATCAGGAGTGGTGCCAAGCCTCAAACTCTACCTGCTTATGTCCGCCACGTCCATGGGCAAAAGCAAAGCAGGTTTAGCTAGATAGCTTGTCTGCTTTTGCTGTGATTTATGCATATACTCCCCAAAGTGTCCACAAACTGAAAACCAATGCTTTGGAAGGATTTCTTGGGACCAAAGTTGAAAACCAGTGTAATAAACAATATAATCACATTAGAAGCTATTTGTTAGATACACTTTCTGCCTGGGCAAGTGCTGGGGACTCCTCCTGAAGTCACATAGAGACATAAGAACTTCTAAGAGAATACACTGACCTTTCACAAATTACTGTATTTTAAATGTTAAGAGCTAGGCAGCAGCGTGAAAAGTTACCTGCCAACCTGCACAAGCGGATCCAAAGCACTCAAGGGCAGAGGTGAGCCCAAGTGGAACACCTGTTTTAAAAACCATTTCTGCAAAGTCCCTGCTCCTCTGGGCTTGTTTTTCAGCATTCACTGAAATTCTCTTGCTCAAATACTTCATGAGCAATATCACCATCTGTAGCATTCGCTGTTTAACTCTTTTTATTTACAATTTCTGATAGGAGGTGCTGCTGGCCCCTGAAAAAGTGCTTCTCGAGGCCCAGACAGCATCTTTTCAGTCAACAAAAGTGACAGAGCCAGTTAAGGCTCATGTTGCTTCCTGAGCTTGTAAAAAAGCTGATCAGAAAGCATTTTGGAGAAAGATGTCTAGTAATTAGCATCTCTCTGTGTATACAATTTAATAAGAAAAATGTATCAAACTTCCAGTCCTTCCTACACATCTGCGTGAGTCAAAGGTTTGTCACCTTTGAGAGGTTTATGCTGCATCTGCTCTAAAGAAAACACATCATGTTTGGGTAATCATTAAAACAGGCGTGTAGGCTTGTAACGAGTCCACCCACCCCCGATTGACTCAGGAACAGCTAGTGCATCCCCATCGCTTCAGTTCTCATCTGTGTACTCTGCAACTTCACCATCCTCTGCCTGAAACCTCAGCATTTTAAAAAAACAATGAAAACCCAATTTAATGTTGTTCTCTATCTGGCTTTAGAAGCTTGCCAAGAAATCTGAAGTTTGTTTCTTTTCTTCTAAGGTAAGAAATCTCACCCAGTACCAAAAGTGAGGTATGAAAGCCAGAACAAAACCCAGTTGTAAAAGATGCTAACATTTTACCAGATGAGCACATTATCTTCTATCGTTATTCGTTAAAAACCTTTGCTTATTATATTCACGTATATACACAATTCTGGAAAAAGTAGATTTTTAGACTGAATTGAAATTAGAGTTAAAACTGCCAGAGTCCTCAATTCGGTGGTTCAGTGGATCTGAGATGTAAACTCAGGATTATTTCTAGCTATTACGTATTTAAATTTTTCATTGTACAATCACTCTTACATTAATTTAGTTCTTAATTTAGTTCAGACTTTATACACTGGAACACAGAAACAGCTTACCTTGATCTTATAGACCAATCAAAAGCATTAACAAATTGAAGTATTAGCATTACTTGAATACGAAGGATGGGGCTGACTACACGGATACCTAGGCCTCCTAGCTCTTTGCTATTGATGATTTCCAAAGAATTTAAAACCAAAGCATTTCACTCAATGAGTTATATTCATACTTAAGGGTAAGGAAGGATTTCTTGCTGACCCTCAGTCCTGCAATACGCTCTGAAGCATGGGAATTAGCAACTCCAGACAGCTCCAGTCACCGTCCTACTACGCTGTGCAGAAGTATTTTCATTTCCAATCCTTCTACGGAATTTATCGAGCTCTTTATGTCAGGACTATCAAGGATGGGACTATAATGATGAGTGTTACAGAAATCCTATGACACAGAGATAAAATTAAAGATGTACCTTCCACTATGCCTAGTACTGGTGTCTTTTCACATGAATCTATATAATAATGCATTAACTTCTGTGACTGCTCTCTGACTACTCTGAACATATGGATCACTGCAATACCTTACATCTGCTTATGAGTGAAATCTGATATGCCCCTATCTAGTGTTTTTCACCCACCCTCACTAAAAACTTTGAGCTTTGTGTTGTTATCTCATCAGTGCAAATGGAGGCAGAGCAACACAGATGAGGCATGACCTACAGCAAGCCATGCAGTGAGGCTGGTGGCAGAGCTGGGAATGAACCCACCCCCCCGGACCAGGCCTCTGCTCCATCCCCCACACTACCTCCACAGGAACACACCATCTTTTGGCCTCTACCAGCTTAAAAACACGGCCATCCTACCGCTTCAGTACAGAATGACCATTCCCTCATGTTCAAGATACCTTCACAAATGCTTGCAAACCTGCAACAGAAGAACATGCGCACAACACTACCTTGCGGTGGGGAATAGTCGTCGGAGTCTGTGTCGCTCTCGCTGCTGTCCTCCACCAGGAAGCTGGGGTAGTTCCAGGACATGCTGAGGATGCCATCTGACTCGTGAAGGAGTACGTGGGCCAGCATTCGGCCATGGCAGTCCATGACGATAACCTGTCCATCAGCAGTGCCAAACAGTACCTGAAAATAAGAGAACAGTCCTCAGTCCTGCCACCAGAGCCTCCTTCAAATGCATCCTGTAATTAACCAGCTACACTGGAAATTAACTGAAAGCAAAGCAGTCAGAGATGTGAAATGGTGCCACAATAGGACATCACAAGTCAAAGCACCAGGGTCCAGAGGTAAGTTCCTAACATCTCTAAGCAATTAGTGTTTCACAGTGCAGTGCATTTTGCTCACTTTAATATGAGCCGTTACACTTTATTTGAACCTGGCCATTACTACCACCAAAGTGAGCTGGCAGAAGGGCTACCACAGACTCTGCAGTATTCTTGAATTATACAGAAACTTCTAAAATCAGTGGTAGAAACCGAGGTATGCATCAATCATAACAACACCAAAAGGCACAACTGACAAAAACGAGGTCTTAGCAGAGATTTCAAACAGCTTATAAGAAATGGAGAGGTGAATAGAAGAGGACAAGTTATTCAGTTGATGAGCTGAGAGAAGGTGGGAGAACGTCTTCCAAGAACAACATGATCAGTCAACTGGAAGTAGATTATTATAGTCCAAGAGGACGGGAATATATTACACGTTCAGTAAGAGATGAAGAAGAGCTTCTACCCACCATTCCAAATACAAAATGGATAACACAAGTTTTTTTCTTGCCCCTAAACTACTCCGTAGCCAATGTGTGCTGATTGAAGTCAGACTGACTGGAACCTACAATTTCTTTTTTATAAGCCATTTTCTGTCTTGAGGCTTTAAGCAAGTTAAGATCATGCATATTTGATGAATTTTAGAAAAACATCAGAAAATAAGGATTATAAAACCACAAAACAATAAATGCATTAGCCAAGGCTGCTGTTGCTATCATGTAATTCCGTATGAGGCAAATGTGTTTTAAAGTGAGTTTAAAGGCAATTATCAACATCAAAATGAGCCAGCATTAAAAATGAAGCTAATAGGAAGGGTAAATTTTATACTTGCCCTTCTGTCTACCACGTATTTTCGGTGTGTGCAAATTTAAGATTCTAACAATTATATGGCCAGATCAAAAATTCATCTAGCCTTATATCTAATCTCTAACAGTGGTCAAGTGTTTGGGGAAGAGGAAGAGAACAGAATGCACTAAACCGGTACCTCCCTTGCACGCTCATGTAGTTTCCAGCAAAAAATACCGCCCCTTCTTTGATAATTGATAATTTCACTAGCTAACCTTTACCTCTTACCACTAAAAGAAATACAGAATAATTGTTCCCTACTTATATTCTCAACATTGGTCACCGTTTTATAGACCTCTATTACCTAATCCCTTAGCTATCTCTTTTCCAAGCTGAAGAATCGTAGCCTACTTAGGATCTCCCTTTAGTGTTGCTGCTCAAAGCCCTCAATCACCCTTGTTGACCGCTGCTATCAGAGGACTTCTACTTTCCTTCTGCGATGTCATGTCAGACTTGCAGCATTCCAACTGTGTATTATATCAGACTTACAGAATAGTATTCATCTAGGAAGCAAGTGTCACGGTTGCACTTTTGAAAGTTTCAGAAAGGAAATGTGGCTTCAGGAATCTCAGTCAAAAATAGGAATTACTAACATTTTTTCTATAATCGAGGTGAAAATCAGGAAACACAGAAGCTTGTAAACTAGAATAGCAGTTTAGGAGAGGAACTCCAGTGAAGTCATCACTTAACAAAATCAACGGGGTTGTTTCACGTTATCAGAAGCAATGAAAAAACAATATCTGACCGTCTTAACTGTAATCATTACATTACAAGTTGCAAATAGTTTTGTATTAAAAAGCTGCTGGGTTAAAACAGTGGCTAAAATTTGCTACAAGCCTTGGATTGCTATTCTGATATATAACTCCAAGAACTCAACCTTTGCTCATCTTGCACTCCCTTCTCTCGTGATCCTTTATTCTACTCTTCTTCTACTTGCATCATGCCATCTTCTTTCCCACTGCTCAGTATGTCCATTGCTTTTACATGCATAACCAGCCCGCAGCCACTTTCGCTATCCACGTTCAGAACATAACTACCCTCCCTCAGATCTCTACGAAACAATCTTCTTCTGCAAAGCCAAAATCCTACCAATCGTCATTGCTAACTTCTCACACCACTTTCAGCCTACTCCATAGATTATTTTCTTACCAGTCTCCTAGGCGTTCTGTAACTGCCAAGTGCCCAAACAGAGGAGGTCAAATGCTCTATTGTTTCTGAAAATAGCAGTATAAGAGTTCTGCCTCCTAAATTCCTGCAGAAACACTTCATAATTGGATTGGAACAAAATGTTGGGACTCATCAGCCAGAGTTCAGTCTCATCTCAATCTAAAGCTAATTCTTTCAAGTAGCACTGCCCCTGATTCATTTAAAATGACGAAGTCCTACAGTAATTTCCAATCCAGATCAGAACAGCTGCATGTGGGCATCTTAATTCTTGCACTGGAACCTGAGAAAGCTCTTTAGCAACCTAGAAATGTCAGAGGGCACTCTTCATCTCTTTAAACAGGCTATAGGTTTCAAGGAGTAGCTTTAAGTTTCAGGGTTACTGTAGCAATACAACCTTTAAGATAAAAGCATTTATCAGGCTGATAGTCCTGCTGGCTGAACTCCTGCTGAAGCTGTAAAAACGTCTAATGGTGTTATCATCCATAACATTACTCAAGTTATAAATGCCACACTCAAGCCACTTATATCATATGAATAAAACTCTCTTGACCTTCAGAAAAAAGGTTGAGACACAGGGTATGCCTGAAGGATCCAACAGAGAAATTAAAAGGTTGTATTTTAGCTGCCTACATTCATATTTTTCAGGTATTTGCAGATCTAGGAGACCTGAAGGAACGTTGGGAAATGGTAACGAACAAGTTATAGTGGCTTGTTAACCCTTGAATACAAAAGCTAAATGATAATAACAGTAACTAAAAAATAATCCCAAGTATTTATTTTTAAGTGGGTCTTTGGCCCCTTGTTCTGCTCTTCTCTTGTCTCATCTCCTCTCCTCTCATACTGGTCATTATTGCAACTGTTTTTACATGTACTATCACTTGTAGAACTGCATTTGTAGAATTATGCATAATCTGATAATAAAATACCTAAAATCACTCATACAAATCACTCTTACATTCAAAGTGTAAGTCATTTACACAACATAAATCCAGTATTTCTTTACAAAGCATATAAAATACAAGGAGTCCTGCACTACAGTGAAGCTGTAGCTGATTAAAAGTCATACAAAAGCAGAGCGGTCTCTGACAGTACCCTGATGGTGTATGCTTCGAAGGGAAAACTCTGACAAACAGCACTGGGATAATTCACACACAGTTTTCTAAGGGTATCAAGCGCTGGAAGTTGGGTTCAGTCCTGAAACATAAGTGTCTGGGTTCTCCATGAAATCCACGCTTGGGGTGACTCCTACTTATTATGACAAATTCAAATACCTGAAAAACACCCTTCTCTGAAATGTGCCGGCCTCGTAGCCTCTGTGGTAACTCGTGATGAGTTTCACAAGCCAGTTTTGGTAAATCTAAAGGGTTTTCATCAGTTTTTAAACTATTATCCAAGAAATTATCATTCAAGATTGCAATCCCTTTAAACGCCCTAGATTTCAGGGAGTCTTCAATTTTCAGTCTGAAATGTACCAATTCCTAAAAGGTAATCAAAAGGTGGGTTATTCTGCTCTGAAGGTATTTTTTCATAAAGAAATGAGTATTAGAATAGCCAAGAAGCTAAAAAAAAATTCAGGCCAAGAAGAACAACTTGAACTTCTTTGGTGACTTTGCTACACGTGGATCTGTTGTGTTGAACTGTCTCTATTCCTGTGAGATCTCTTTTGATGCCGTAATGGTCTGGACCAGATACAGTACTAGCACAAAATGGTTTGGCAGCACCGAGATCAACAGAGCTACCACGGAGCAACCAGAACCTGGAGCACTGAAGGCCCAAGCTCAGGAGGCCCCCTGCTTTGTAAGAGAAATATAATTTAGTAACAGTGATGTTATTTTTGCACAAAAGATATTCTGTCACTATTTAATTTGATTTAATGTATGCAAACTGAACCCGGCAACAGTAAGAATGCTCAAGCTTTATGTTAACTTGAATACACTAGTCCAGGAGGAAAAGGGGGAGATCCTGCCATCTCACTACATCTGATTATAGGCAGTAGCTGAGAAAAGTCTATAAATCATAACAATTTCATTAAGTCAATGAAGCTGTGCTGACTTAAATCTGCAGGGAACCCACCTACTGTCCGTTCCTACCTCCTAGGCTGTGCTCATTGTCGAAGAAGCTTTCCAGAACTGCAGTCACTTTGACTTTTATAATAACTGAGGATAATCCAATCCCAGCAATAACGTATGCAATGACTCGATGTAGATATGAGGGAGAAAAGAAAGAATTATTCCCAATCTCAGGTTTTTGTTGTACAAACTGAATAGTCAATACTGTTGCAGAAATATATTGATAAAATAAGATGCTCCCTTCATGACATTTAGTAGCAATGCTGAAGGTTTCTAATGTTGATGGTGAAACAAAACTCCCAGGAAATCTCATCAATACATTTTCGGAACATGGTCTGTCACACGGAAATCTTAAAGGCCCAGGAGCAGGCTGTCCCCAAGTGTCGCAAGTCTAAAGGGTGGGGAAAATGGCCAGTCTGGATGAAGAAGGAACTTCTGACGGGATATAGGAATACAAGGAGGGTTTACCACCTTTGGAAGAAGGGACAGGCAACGCAGGAGGAGTACAGAGATCTCGTTAGGTTATACAGAGAGAAAATCAGGAAGGCAAAAGCCCAGCTGGAGCTCAACTTGGCCACTAACATTAAGGACAACAAAAAAAGCTTTTATAAATACATCAACAAAAAGAGAGCCAGGGAGAATCTCCATCCCTTACTGGATGCGGGGGCGAAAGTTGCAACCAACGACGAGGAGAAGGCTGAGATACAGAAGGCCTTCTTTGCCTCCGTCTTCAATAGTCAGACCAGCTCTCCCCAGGGTGCTCAGCCTCCTGAACTGGAGGATAAGGATGGAGAGCAGAACAACCCACCCATAATCCAGGAGGAAGCAGTCAATGATCTGCTTCTGCTCCCAGACACACATAAGTCTGTGGGGCTGGACGGGATTCACCCAAGAGTACTCGGGGAGCTGGCGGGAGAGCTCACCAAGCCTCTCTCCATCAT
>VXBH01002242.1:146410-188770 GCA_013400035.1 Rynchops niger
AGAGTGGTCAGGCACTGGGACAGCCTGCCCAGGGAGGGGGTTGCGTCCCCATCCCTAGAGGTGTTTAAGAACCGTCTGGATGTGGCACTTCAGGGCATGCTCTAGTGGCAGAGATTGTAGGTTGTTTGGTTGGACTCGATGATCTCAAAGGTCCTTTCCAACCATGAAGATTCTGTGATTCTGTGATTCTGCATCAGGACAATGACCAAGGCTTTGATTGAAGCTCAAGTTGAAGTATTAAAGGCTGGACTTGCTGTAGCTACTGGAAGGTACTGGAGATAACTTCAGGATAGCACTTTTAAAGTGAAAGATTCCAGTATTGTGATGATAGGAGCTTGGAAAAGGAACATCTGCTTTACTCTTGTTGGCCCAAGAGTTTTAGAAGAACCTCTTTGACTCTTTAGAAAGAACGTACATCTGACAACCAAGGGAAGAAAAACAACTCACAGGCTCAATGAATTAAAACAGCATTGAAAATGAATCTAGTAAACTCCATCCTGTTCTGTCTTTCTGTGAAAATCCAAAATTTTCACAGAAAGACAGAACTTGCTTTGTTGGACTATGCAAGGCACATTAACAGTTTGTATTTAAGTTCCTGGATACACTGAAATGTTCTGAAAATTAATGTAATCTGCATGAACTCTCAGGTGGTCTAATGTCCCCTAAGCTGTGGCTAAGTTGCCGGTTTTATGGTAACTCCACTGGGCAATTTCTTGAGTTATACCTCTTCCTTCCCTCAAAGGATAGGTGGAAGGACCAAGTGACCACACCAAGTTTTTCCAGGAAGTGACTGATCACATTAGAAAAAGGCAAAGGGCTAGATGCGTCCCAGAAGTTGCTTACTGGACCAGTTTAGCAAACGGAGCTCTATTGGACTTAAAATTCTCAAGCCTTCTACAGCCCTTATTAATGCAAATAACTGTATGCAACCCATAAAAAGTTGCTAACTCACAACAGTTAATATTTTAAACATCAGTTAGTATTTTAAAATAAAAAAAAAAATTTAAAATATATAGCGTGACACAAAGGCAAACCCACTGTTCCAATTTTTATAATGCAAATTGACTACTGCTTCTTCCCCTTTGCAATCTGACTCCTGGGCAGTTCTAAGCACTGCTAAGCCATCCAAACACAGTAAGTAAAATATGCACTGTTAGAATTTGCTGAGGTTTCTACACCTGCCAAATCATTCATGCAGAAGATATATCCCCACAACACCAAAGTGCACATGCAGGTAATTCTGTCAGGAAATCCTAAGGGGGGCCGGTTTGCATTGGAACTTGTTGAGTTTTTCAGAACTAAATACACCATTTTGTCTATTTTTTTCTAGCCACCACTTTCAATGACGCATGCAAAGACTTCTGAGAGGCTAGGGGCTCACGATCTCCCTCTGGATGAAATGTCCTACCTAGGTCTTTTCAATCCAGTTTACAGGTGTTTTGTAATTCCATGTTCAATTTTTGCTTTGACCAGTTGCAATGTGTGGATGTAAACCTTATACTTTTCTAGATGTATTACAGGAAAATAGTGCTGCCCTCCAAGACTTAGAACAGAGACGTGATTATTTCTGCTAGCAGCTAAGTTATTTCATGTCCAAGATCCTTCATAAACTTTTGATGTACCAGTTGGACGGAGAAACTTGCTGCATTTCAAACTAACCTGTTCCAGGATCCCCTTTTAATTTCCTCAGACTCAGCGAGGAGTTTCTCAACAACGAAGTAGTAGCCTAGGGCAAGAATCTCACCAGTATCTTGTGACCAAGTAAACCATGAATGACTTATGCTCTGGGTTTTTAACATTCTCCAGGGCTGTGTGTCCGAAGTCTGGAGGATTCCTCTTCCACCTACCCACTTTGCAAACCCTGCTCTTTCAGCATTTGGTTTTACTCATTGCCTTTTTGGTTCCTTTTCTGTTTGGCACACATGTCTTGCTGTGCATATGATGCCACTAACAGTTTACCCTGGGTACCTCTGCGTTTGCAGCCGCCTCATCCAATGTTGTTTCCCTGACATTCCCCTTCCCAAAGTTTAGACCTGTCTTTATGCTTTTTCCTTCAGCCTTCTCCCCCATTTCCCCCTAAAGGAAAAAGTGAGCACTGTACCTCAGAAATTACATTCTGCAAAAGCGCTAAGGCGGCCAACTGCGTTTGCATTGTCAGAAGATGCTGAGCAGTTCAAGGAAGTTGAATTAGTACTGTTTGCTCTGAGTTAACCACCTGCACAACCATTAGTATTCACGATAGAACAGCCTTCACAGTTGTCACCATAATGCCACCTTACTAACAGAGATAAGTCTATTTTGCTGGTCCAAAATTAACTGAACTATAAACTGATTAATACACAAAAAAATGGATCAACCTTCTATTTATGCAGGTAGGCTTAGGAAATACTTGGAAAATTACTGCCTTTAAATATTTTCACTCATTAGCCCAACAAAAAAATGCCAGTCTTGCAAAGGCTAAGTTACAATATTTTGCAGTCCATTTAGTTGTGGTATTAGCATTTTGCATTCCTTGTGCTCTTCTTGTTTACTGTTTCTCCATCACGAAACAGGAGACAGTGCAGCAGCTGCCTCTTAGGATATATTAAAAAGTGAAGGTTTGTTTTTTCCCAGTGTGATATTTCTGGCTTTCCTTATTCTCACCTCAAAATGCAGAGAGAAAAAGAGAAAACCAGAGAGGGAGACAGCCGCGCTCCTGCTGAATACTTTTTATTTCCATTAAAAATTCAACCGCTGTAAAATGATTTCTTGAACCGACACAAAAAGAGACATCACCACAATTCACACACAAGCTCAGGGGGAAAGCACTAGGTTTTCTTTGACTGCCTTTACGTCGGAAAAAACTGAGAGGAGTTTTTGTTTCCTTTGGACATAAGGAGTTACCAGCCCCAGACAAGGATGATACACCACGAGATCATTCAGCTACCTGCATATATACACAGCGGTGAAATTCTCATTCGAGACCCTTAACGCTTTCAAAAGCAGCACTGGTTTAGTTACCTATTTTCAGTTACCTACTAGTTACCTATCTTTAGTTACCTATTTTAGTTACCTTGTTCCTTCCCTCTCTAACAAAGTCCATAGGGTCTAGATAACTATTACAAAGCCCTCAAATGACAAGACAAAGTAAATACGCTGGAGATCTTGGTGATAAATCCATTTAATAAATATTGAAACACTAAAACCTGGGAATTCAAACCACACTGGCTTTATTTCTCTCTAAAATTGTATAACATAGCTGAATGACTGAAAATGAGATACAGCCTTGCATGCCTTTTCAGGAGTCAACAATGTAAGGAGTCTCAAAACCAGGATCTCAAGCTATACAACTACTCTGGACACGCGGGAATAGAAGCAATTGTCCAGGTGAAGATAATGTTATTTGAAAGCATTCTGGCAAATCACAGAAAGACTGATTATCATATGCCCCTGGACTAATTCTGACTTGTGCATTTCCATGTACACACATTTCTATATTCTTTCTTGACTCTTGAAACGTTTTTCAAGAAAGCATCCTAAACCAATTAGATTTTTCAGTCAAAAGAGTTGCCCTTCTGTATAATGTTTAGTGAATTATCAATATGCTTCAGTTTACTTTAGACGTGGAAAAGAATTCTGTTGTGTATTTTTTAAACTTGTGTCAGGTTTCAAGTCACGTTCGAAGTAGGACGCAAACTGAATCCAAAGCCAGCAGCTGGAACACCTTCTACAGAACATCTTCTGTAGCTTTTAATACAGACGGGGCTCCGAGCCTGGACCACTGAGCTCCCACAGCAGAAGTACTCTGGAACACTCTTCAAGCAGTGCCGTTTTCTGTTTTCTTACTAAACTCTGCCAGGAAAGTGCACGTGTCTCTAGGAAAACACATATTCTTCACATATATCCAATTATATATAGCAACAAAAACAACTATTTGTTATTTTCAGATGGGAAAATGCAATTTGTTTTACCAACAACCACCCAATTGGGCAAAGAAGTCAACTGAAACACTTGGCAGTTTCCTGCATTGTTCCCAAGCCAGGTTTTAGTCATTTCCTGAAAGATATGTTGACTGCTGAAGCTAAAATTTCCTTCAGAGTTTTAGAAGTCTGGGAGTTTCTGCTGGGGTTTTGTGGTTTGGTTTTTTTTTTTCCTAATTGAAAATGGTATTACTTAGCAACAAGGACTGCATTCTCAACCAGTGCAAACGCAATAGAAAGCAGTTTAGAAGCAACGTCTTTGCTGTTTTGGATTTCATAACACACAATTGAGAAGCGCCTGGGGTAAGCTATACGTGAATGGAAGCCGGCCCTCAACTTGTGCATTCTCCTTCTAGGTCTTGGGTGCTGGCGGGGGGGGTAACTCAGCATGGTCAGGAAATATGTAGAATGGGTGGGGTCAAGTATAAGTGAGTCAACATGGAGATAGGCCGAGTAATAAAGTGTTACCAAAATGAGGCACTGAAGAAGAATGACTATCCTCCTAAAAGCAAGGAAAGCACGGAAGGATTAATCCTTTTTCAGCTGATGCAGTTGCCAAAAATCCCTCAACATCTGATCACAGACAAGAAACTGGCTCCTGGACAAAGAGCAGAGCGCTCAAGTTGAATCCACACAGGATGAAATACTGATGGGAAGGCTTTTGGAGAATAAAGAGATCCTGCTCCCACTTTCCATTGGCATACTATCTCTTTTTGTCAAATCAGTGGAAAGACCATGTGAAATCACTTTCCAAAAATATCACCTTTCATCTCCAATTTACTATGAAACTTGGCCTTGCTTTCCCAGACAAGACCTAGTGCAGAAATCCACAAACCTCCTCCCTCCAGATTCAGTCACTCTAACCCTCCTTCCCTGCACCCAGGTTTCAGACTGTCCACAGGCTTCAATACATTTGACCCAAGTTCAAGACCCCATTTGGCTCCTGGTCTTCTTGCTAACTTCCAAAAAATTGACGGATCAAGTCCCAGCAATAATAAAGTTTAAATTAACCACTCTAGTAGCTCCATTTCTTTTGAACTGAAAGACCACAGAGGGGTCCTGGGGCCAAAGCATTCTCAGCCAAGTGGCTCTGGCAACGGAACAACACAGACTGTTTCTGAAAAATGCTGTAAAACCTTCACGGTTTGGAGAGTTGTTCATCTGTAAGAACTACACTTCCACTCTCATGCCCTCTCCTGATCAACTCAAAATCTGAACGAACAAATTAAAACAATTTTCCTACCTTACAAATGACTTCTTTTTAGAAAGAGAGCAGCTTCGTGCAGCAGGTGCCATTTTTTCCCTGCACTGGCTAAAAAGTAGCCTAAGTATGTGCTAACTACCTTGCATTGGTCCTCATTACTGCTTTTGCCCCACAGCGTAAGACAGCCCGTCCCGAAGAACTAAAGACTTGAGGCTATATGAGCGATCTTTCCGTACAAGTGACAGCAAGGTGAGAGGAGAGGCTAACATCATTTTTCCTGCCAATTCCCACACAGAGACTGGTTGTGTTTCTGTTTGCGCTCCTCTTTACTTTGCTGACTCAAACACTGATGCTCCAAAAATGTAAAACGGTACTGGGTATAAAAATGCTAAGTGGACACGTTAACTAAATAGCACAATGAGTCCTCAGCTCTCCCTCCGTCTCTGGTTTGCCACTGCCATTGACATCCTCCCTTTCCTGAGGGAGGGGAAGACGTGGCAGAATGCGCAGACCTAAAAAAACCCCAGATTCTAGTCAACTAAAATAAGAATATTGTGACCTATCTGAGTGTCATGTTCGATCATGGAAAAGAGTTACAAGATACGCTGTTGAGGGTGATCCCCACACCCCAGGACACTGTGTATCCAAGGGGATGCAGAAATCCATTCAGCCATGCGCTTTTTGTGGTAACAAACACCAAACACCCTGTCTACAAAGATGAGCCAAACATTAAAACAGTTGCATTCTTCCTTTCAGACAGAGTCATTACCGGAAAAATTTCTTAGCAAGACTCATCTGAAACAGTGTTGACATGAAACATTGCGGGAGCTACCACGGAAAAATGAGCCACGGTGCTGTCAGCACATAAACATCCCCCGTTTTACAGCCCTCATGACTAGAACAAATAGCACCATCTCATCAGCTCTCTCAGTGTCTTGCCACTACAGGCTGGATGAAGAGCATCAAGGGAAAGATTAGGCACAGCACAGATGAAGCGAGTGGGAAGAAGAAAGCACATTGAAGCATCACCTTGTTGCTCTGCGCCTTCAATTACCAGCTCGGTAACTGTGCAGTATCAACTAGGGTTTCTGGCAGGAAAATCCTTGTCTGGAATAAACCCACAGAGAGATGCCACGGCTCGTGAAGCTGCAGATGAATCCTAGAGGCTCCGAGGAGAACATCCTTGTTCACTATCCTCCCCAAAGCTCAAGGCAAAGCCTATAAAGCCCTCACCTGAGTACTGAAACCTGCAGCGTAGCTGCTTATTGCTAGTGAGGAAAGGAGAGCACAACTAAAAAAGCACAGTGCACCAAGCTATTTAACTCTTCTCCTTCCTTCTTTCTGGAAGCTGTATTCTCAGCAGAATGATGCATGAAAACCTACTTGAAACAAAAAGGCAAAGGAAAGACAATGCTAATAAAACTATGCATAGACATCAGGTTGAAAAAAAAAAAAAAGAGAAATCTATTATTTCAGAAATAGGTGCATAATGCAGCTTCAAAACAACATAATAAAAAGAGATGGGAGAAAGAAAGGCTAACCAGCACTTAAAATCCGCATTACTTTTTCAGCCCAAATCTATCACTATTATGTGGCATCATAAAAATCAAGTCACCAAGCAAAGAACAAAGTGTTACTGGCTTACAGCACATACAAATACATAAAACAAGAATACTAAAGTCTCTGCAAAAATATTTAAACATTCTAAGTATATATAAAAGCCCACATTTTTTGTCTATAAAAGGATGCAATAGGATAGTAAACATTCATAGAACCCTTAGCACAAGCAAGCAGAAATCATTAATTTTAATAGCAAGTCTGACACAGAGGTTTGAAATGCTTCTAAAAATAGTCCAAAATATAAAAGACAGTTAAGCTGTGGTGGGTTTTGTTCATCTGTTTGTTCTATATAACAAGCAGATTTATCTTGAAAGACATCTGAAGTCTCCTTCCCCGTCCTCTTTTTGCATTTTAATGGTACTGCTCAATTATGCAGCATGCAATGTTAAAATCCTTACATGTGATTTAACCATTGTCTCCAGTCCTTGTGGCTTGAATAAACTGCCTAGTTAATTAATGACACTTCTTCAATGCTGTAAAAAGCCTCTAGCCATTTTTCCCAGTAATTCAAGTAATTCATCCATCAATGAAAATAAGTCTTTCAGCTCTTCCACAAAGGCTGTATCTTACAGTGCAATCCTGAGAGGCTCTGGTCATTGTGAATATAGATATAAAACCGTCTGATGTTCCTGCACCCAGAATGGATGGAGGAAAAGATGCATTTTTGTGTGTTAAGACACAAAAATACAGATATTCCCTGGCATTTTAAAGGCTCCTTTATGTCAACCTGTAAAGATCCTTCATAGGGCCAAGAAGCAGTCCAATTAAGACCAAAATAATTGATTACACTATCAAATTTTACAGGCTGTAATTTTCTTCATTTTGTCCTGCCTTCCCTTCATTCATAATAATTAAGGTAAATATTTGCCTTCTCTATACTGCACCAGTTGCCTCTTTGTAGCTTCCTTTCATCATTCTGTCAACTCATTAGAAGGCTGTCTTGGAGATTTTTTTTTTCCACACAGCTAGATGTCTGAGCATAATTACACTTGATCAGCGTGACTACTGCAATGGCAAGGACTGCCTGAATCAGACGTGCGCTACAGCACCTGATTAAAACCAAGACGGCAGGGTGAACGGAAGCACAAATTCCTCGTTCCAGAGCAGCAAGCAAAAGAAGATGTAGGGGAGAAGATGACATAATGGCCCAATCAGATAAAACAAGGAATAAATTCCTTATTTTTAAGCCACGTTCTGGAAGCTAGGTAAGGCTACTATTCCTGGCTTTCAGCTCAGGAGTTGTTCAGAATGACTATTTCCCTGAAAAGGTGGTAGCAACTGCAAATCATAGTCCACAGATGAAAACGGGGGGCTCCAAAAGCAGATTCTACTATAATGGACTGAAGCCACACTGATACCAAGGAGCCTGAGAGGCAAGCTGACAAAACGCCTGGTGCCACCGGTAACCATTTGACAGCATTTCTTGTTAATTAGCTCCTAACACCCGGCGAGAACTGTGCCGCAGCTCCTACCTCATGGCAGCCACTTGGCACAGCACGGTGCCGATGCTATCAGGGACATCTAAGACACTAAGTGCCGTGTTAGCACGGAGATCCCAGCTGACTACAATACCGGACCCAAAAGTGGCATGCACCCCCTCCTCCATGTGAAGCTCCTTTCTGGGTCCTGGGCTCCACGCTGAAGCGCTGCAGGCAGGGTGCCGCAGGCAGGGTGCCGCAGGCAGGGTGCTGGAGCTGAAGCCTGTCCCTGCCTCCTGCCTGTCAGGGAGAAAGATGCTGAAGCGTCTGTGGTTGCCATAGGAGTAGGGATGGCGAGGGCTGAGAGCAGGAGTGACTAACAGCATAGGAACTGCCTTTCTGCACAGCTACTGCAAACTACCGATTTTTTTAAAAACCTAACACACAGGTCTCCTGCGCCCTGCATTTTGAGACAAACTGATTACATCTGCTACGGGTCTCACAGGTTCTCTTCCAGTGTCTCCGAAGACCCTGCAGTGCACACCACATCTGTTCCTAACGCTGTGCTGCTTTTCTCTTCCACCGAGAGAAGAATTTTGTATGATTAGACATAGACCAGGCTGAAACTGGGGGCCTGCATTTACATGTTCTTAGTGCTAGCGCATGTTGTGTTGTGATGGGACCACAAACAACAGCTAATGTTGTACCCAGCAGGATGCCAATCAAATTAGCTAACTGCTCGTATACCTGATTTCAAAGCAAACAGAAGGAAGCTGCTGGCAAAGTTCACACATACCTGTTGTCTGTCATGTCCTGGCCAAAGAGAATCCTGGCCAGTCCCCAAATTTCCACAAATAGAAGTTTATAAAAGGAAAGAGGAGGGGGGGAAAATAGAAATGGGCACTTAGACCTGTCAGAAAAGTCTAATAATTTACACTAGATGAGATGCAGGAAACAAATACAGATCAATAGCACTTCTTGGGATATCCAGGAATTAAAATATATTAATTCATTTTCATCAAGGCTTCCCTTTATTGGAGAGTGACTTCCTCCCGATGCCCTTCTCACACACAGGAACAGCAACAGAAACAACCCCAGTGAAGTCCAGGGAGTTACACCATATTGCTATAAACAAGAGGATAATCAGACCCCTCTACAGATCTCACCCAGTTCTCTGACACTGCTTTTCTCCCTTGTGAACAGAAATAAGCCTCTTTAATAGCTAAAATCTGGGAGAAGGGGAGGGACAGGACAGCGCAAGGGCAGCAGAAGTTGCTAGAGGAATGTCACTAGGAGCTGAGTGAGCACACAGGAGGGGATATGAAGCACTGGAAAGACATTTTATATGACTTGTGGGCTTAGGAAAAATCCTCAATTACTTACTGACATTGCTTTTCTAATTATAAATAAACCCTTTGGCTAGATAAAACTCAAGTTTTCCTCACTTTGGAAGTCATTCAATCTACTTGGTATGTACACTCCCTCTGTGCAAGCAAGCGTGGTACGACATCACAGAACTGTTTCAGGACAACGTAGAGCATTCTCTGATACTTCAAATTTACTTTTTATTTCCAATATACTTTTCATCCCTTCATGATCCTAGGTGAGCCTTCTCACCACAAAAATACTCCACACAACCCTGAGGAAGCAGGCTCTACTACAGCCTCTTGTAGCCCTGAAAAAAACATTTCAAAACAGCAAAAGGAAGGTCGCACTCCTGAGTGAACCCATCTGTTCAACTTTAACCCAAGCGTGGCGCTCTGCTCGAGACACAGAGGACCCAGTCCTGTAAAGTCCTCCCATTCTGTGCATTTTCTCATTCTCCTCAAGAGCCCACCAGTATAATGGGGTTCTATGCCTCGGCCAGACTCATGCTCTGGTTACAGTATGCAGGAGCAGGAAACACCTAAAGCCCTCCACAGGAGCAGGAGTACAGACACACAACGAAGGGAGAAAATTAACTTCTAGTCGTCTACAATAAACATGTAGAATCACAATCAAAAGGCCTGTGTATTGAATCAGCTGAAGAAGCCCATAACTCAAAGTCAAGACTCAAGACCTGGGTGTGAACCACAGTAAAAGTCTGCCAATGACCTTCATGAGATCATCTGATGACATATGATACTGAGAAAGAAAGCACTGCAGTCAAACAGATTGTATCAGCTGTCCTATGACTCACAGTAAAGTTTGTCCCCAACAGACATGGAGGGCTCAAGAAATCCTGAAAAACAACAGACACAAGAATAATGATACCACTCTCTAGTTGCATCTAGTATTAATTAAATCAAATAACTTCCTCAGGGCAAAGTGCGTATCAAGTCAGTTAAAAGATACAACTATATGCTCAGTTTCAGCAGAACTGTACTCCACCTTGTCCATCTCTAGTTCTCATCGCATCCCCAGGCTCTCAAAAGACTTTGGGAAGTGGTAACTATGGAGTTTCAACCACAGGCGGCATCAGCCACTGCCTCAGGTGCTTTACGTACAAGCCTGTGTCAAAGCACAGCAAGGACACAGACTCAGAGGTCCCCCGCACACCATGTCAAACAAGAAGATGGCTGGCAATACTGGAGCTCCAACCATTTCTTTCCTCCAAAAGGAAGATGGTGGTAGGAAATCACCTTCCTCTTGCAGAGCTGCCACAGAGCTGTGGTGAGGAGTGATAGAGCACTAGACCACTGCTGTTGAATGGATAAATAGGAGAAAAGATGGAAAATGAGACTTGAAGAAAAGAGGAGGATGCGTGCAGCAGAGGGCTGAGTGAGAAAGTTGGGAGAACTGGGGAGTGAGGTGAACAGACACACTATGCTGAGCAAACTGTTATCAGGACAACAGAAAACTCACACTGAACAACACAGTCCCTTTGGAAACGTAACTTTCCAAGTTAATTGTGTTAAAGGTCATGGGGCCATGGAATGTAACGTTTTCCAGGAATACTTTCACTAGCAATCTTCCTGGTGCCACTGTGGTGACAAAAAGAATAGTATGAAAATATACGTTTTGATTTTATCTTTCACTCACTGTATTGACAAGTAGATTGCATTGGGCAATAGGGAAGACGCAGAAGCTACTGTAGACTAGAATAATATTCTGTTCTCATTTGTACAGATACAAATCAGCAGAGAAATCAGATAAGGAGACAAGCTTCTTTGTGTGTAATATATGCCATGTCCTTCTCCCCCAGTTTGCTATTTTTAGTTTGAACTGATCATAGTCTCTTGCCTAGAACCTCAGTGAATCATATTTCCTTGTGCCTCTGGAGACAAACACATCTAAATACATATTAGAAGATCGCTTCTTTCCACCAAATCTGGAGAACAGCACAAAACCCCGTCATCAGTTAACATGCAAACCCCATAGTTAGGAGAACCGGGCAAAGCAACAGCAAGCTCATGTCTGGTTTTGGTCTCTGTTTCAATGAGTCTGTCGGCAGCAGAATCTCGTAACTCAAGCAAGTGATGTTCACCCAGCTGGAACCGGCCATTATGTTCGAATGCGCTTCTCTCGACACTGAACAAGTGTTTGTTTTTCGGGATAACCCCTTACAGAGCATCCAGATTAGAAAGTACAAACATATTGGCTAAACTGAATTAAAGGCAGTCAGTCACCCCTAATTAAACACTCAAGTGAAGATATTTCTAAATACAGCAGCAGCAACTGAGTATCTCACAAACGGGGTAGCCTCATCTTTAAAACATAGGACTGCAAGCTATTAGATCTTAGTTCCCCTCCTACTTCTGCTGCTGGTCTTTTCCTCTTGATCTTGACTAAATTATTTATTGTCAAGAATTACATTTCCCCAGATCCAAAAAAAAAAGCAGTTAGATTCTCTGGCTTTAAAAAGCAGTGTTGCAATAATTAATTCATTATTCTTTGCAGAGCTCACTCTAAAATTAGTAGATGTTGCTGCAGAAATGCATTTCATTAGTGGTATTATATTCCACCAGCAATTTCCAAAATATCTCTTATCTTGTATGGATTTATTGTATTCTAAATTAAAGTCAGTGGTTCCTTGAGCCTTGAACCAGTACCTTTTCATGGTGGTGTAAAATGAAGGAAGGAAAATAATCCACTTGTGGTCATAACACAGTTTCTCTTTGCACTGTTCTACTCCCATAATTTCTTTCATTTCTTTCTTTATATTATACACACATTAATCGTAACGACAGCAAGCACGTGGAAGGAAAGACTGTTCCAGTAAGCTCACCAGCGAATGGCAAACGGCGATTGTAAATTCTGCAAACGAAACCTGTGGGCTAGCTCCAGCCCTGCTATAAATGGTGATGTGGCCAATATCATATGCTTTATTAGAGAAACAGTAAAGAAGAAGTTTTTTAACTGGCTTTTCCAAAGCTCAGCGACTTTTGGACTCAATGTTTGGAAAAATGGCCTTCTTTTAAATTACGTTGTTTGCATAAGGCTGAGAGGTCTCTCTGACACTTAATCAATTGGATCCATTTGCTCATGCGAAGGCAAACGTACCCGTATCTGTCACTTGAACTCCTTTTGCTGCAAATGCAGACTGGACAGATGTATACAGAAACGATCAGTCAGATGTTTACTAGTCGAGGCTGTATTTCTGCTCAAACGCATTTTCAAGAACAGCTGTATCAACAAATTAGGGGTACAATTACAGACTCCTGTCTCAAACAACTAACTTTGAATAAGACTGCATGTGAACTGGGGTGAGAAGGGATGATAGGTAACTCGGTACATTATCGTATTTGCCTAATGAGTATGACAGGAGGAATTAAATTTTCGTTCTCTGTGGGAGCACCAGTTGAGGGAAACTGTTCTTACAAAGCGACCACTTTATTTAACAACTTTTTAAGAGGTGTATCCTCAAGCATATCGATGTAATACAATTAATATCTCTAAAAGCCCCATTACCTGTTGGTCATCTGGAGTCCATATGCCACAGGTGATCTGACTCTCCAAGTTTATTTCTGAAGACCAGTGTCTTTGTCCGCTGACTGAACCGACCAGCACAAATCCATCTCTATATGAGATAAGTGCTTGAGTCCCATCATGGCTCCATGTAAAGTCGCTCACCTTAACATATCAAAGACAAGAAAATAGACGTATGGGACATGTAGGAATTTTCTGTTGTTTTAATAAAAGGTAGCACCGCACAGAACTAGACAGGGCAACTATTAGCCCAGTCGTAGCTCTGATGTTGTGGCTATTGGATAAAGCAAGTGTCCTTGCAAAGTCTCTCTGTGACATTTCTTGCACATTCCTTTCAATAAAGAAATGTTTCATTTTCTCCTGTGCTTTTCGAAAGGTATGAAGTACCATTCGTTGTCCTCTTCATTTTGCCTCTCAGGACTTGATCCCTCTTGGCTACAGAGCAAACATGCATACCAACCTGCGCTCCCCGATCGTTCACGAGCTCCACAGACCATCTGCCTTCGTATTGTATCCAAACAAATATTCCTCCATCTGCATCGCAGGTTGCTAATTTCTGGAATGGTTCGTTCCATCTCACCAGCACAACCTTAAGAGATTACAAACAAAAACATCATTACCAAAACTGCATGTTGTGCTAACAACTATTTAGCAAGAACCAGTTAAACAATACTGCAAAATAAACATCACCTCATTTAAATCCTAAAGAAGACGTACAAAATAGTAATTTTCAGCAGAGCACTAGGCGCCTCTCAAGAACAGCTGGAATCGTTTTGTAATGGCTGTCAGGAAATGCACAATCTCTCACCGTCAGGCCTTTTTGGAAGGCATCGCATGCTTTCAACAAAAACATACCGCACGCTGGATTTTGTTACAGAAGCAGCGAACAGGAGGCCCCGTACAGACCACCCAGCACACTTTCAAATTATTTCCCCCACCGTAATCTCAGACTGGCAGGTTCTACGTCAAATCATCACCCCTTGCTGATTTCAAATGAAATTGCACGCACCAGTATCAGATTGAATTTGAATACTCATATCAACAGTGACATTAAAAAAAATCCGGGAGTCCCAAATTATTAGAAGTTTCACAGAAAAGTTGCTTTGCTACCGAGTGCAGAAGTCCCAAATACAAAGCAGTTTTAGGCTCTTCTCTCCACATTAGAGCTATCTGGGCTTTTCTGGAGAATATAATCAAGTCTAAACCTAACAAATTGCTCTCTCATTTCTAATTAATACCAATTTAACAAATACAGTATCTCCTGAGAGTTCAGTATAGAACTGAAAATAGCATGTCATCCTAGTGCTTGAAGCAGAAATTCGCTGTAAAACCGTTCACCTTCTGTTAGTGACTTTTTATTAAAAACTTTTTTCCAAATTCGTGTTATTTCGAAAACACGCAGATATATCCGGGATGCTTACAGCACACACGAGATTCCCCCGGTTACGTTACAGAGACACAGCATATGCAAACAAAGAACGCATATATTAAAGAGTCAAGCAGGAGGGTGTTATTTTAACTACTTAATGGGCATCCAGCTCTCATGATGCTTTTCATAAATCTAAATAGACAATTAACCATTTCAAAGAGACAGAAAGAGAAGATTTTCCCAAAATACATTTTGCCGTTTACAGAGACGGACTGATGCTCCTCAAGATTCCAGTCCTAAAATGAGCTCTAACTAGACAAACCCACCATGCTTCACAACAAAATCAGCAGTCATTTTCAGAATTATGATATAAATATGCATATCTGAAGCCTAAACTTGACAGCTGAAAAAAAATTACCTTATACCTATTTAGCAAGTGCTACACTTATTCAGGGAGTGTCAAGGGCCAGAACTTCACGACGTGTACCTCGGTGGAGCTCACCAGCCTGAGGCATCAACCCTTGCACGATTAAACAGCTAGAACTGTTTCTTCGTGCATACGTGAAGATTCTGGGGAGCAGCGAGTCTGACAAACCACCTCTCTCTGGTTAAGCAGCTGAGCAGAATCCCATGTGAGATTTTGCAGAAAAACACGTGCCTCTGCCTGACTACACCCTTGCAGCTGCACCCCAAGTCGCGCGCCTTGTCTTCAGTCGGGAGGGGTATATCATGGCACTAGAGGGACTGTATCACACAGCGGCTTTTTATTTTTTTGTGGTGGTTGTTTTTTGAAGAGCAATAAATAAAATACTCCAATGCAGTAACACAAGCAGCTGTACTCTGGTAGAGGCCTCCCTCTGTCCCTTACATCTAAACAAGAACAGCACAGATTTGTCAAAATTTTGTTTTCTCTTTAGTGTAATTCCCATGCACACAGCTGTTGTTTCATCCACCCCGAGGCAAAAACTTGCCAGTACTGCCTAACAGTATTACAAAAGAATTCAAGAAAACCCCAAATGTAACACAAGGATGAGACTGAAAAACCTTCGTCTTTGAAGACTGAGAGCCGCTAAGGTTAACGATGACCGGCAATAGAGTGGAAGGTACTTAACACCGCTGAAAATCAGCTGGTTTAACGCTTAGACACTGCCCACGCTGGACATTACATAGATCATACAGAATACACTGCTACAGAAAATTTAGGAACGAAAGATAAAACTAAGAGTCCACATAACATGTTTTTTTAACTAACACCATCAAAGGTGCTACTATTTCTTACAATTGCCTTGGTTTGCCTGGCAAAGGTTTGAGACGAGCGTATCGTTTTATAGACGGGACAACATACCGGATGACTTAATGATATGAATTAGGGGCAAAGTGACAACAGCTGCCTTGATGCAGTTTGTCTCTTTTCTGTTTTAAATAGGCATCTTGTTAAAACTTAAATATATACCTTTTGACTCAAATTCTGTACAACCTGTCTCTTCTTTGGATTTGATAAAACATTCGAATAGACTTGAATGTAAACAAGATCAGCGAGAGCTTCCCTCGCCCCCTCCATCCCACTTAGATACAAATTAGTAATTTCCAAAATAACCTTATTTCTTTATAGTCACAAATGAAAGGGAGATAATGATTTTACATGCCTTCTGATAACATGCTCATAAGAAAGCAGATTTGTAATTTGAAAATTCAACTTCTTTAAACACAGAATGAATATTATCATTTTATGAGGTCATTTACATTTAACATCCAACCACAGGTGCTGAGTTCACAGCTGCTTTGAGTATTTCCAATTTCATTTTACTTCATTTTTCGTAACACACTGAAGCAGAGATAAAGAAAGGAAGAAGGATTGCCCTAAGTATTAACATGACTTTTGGCTTTTATGTTGGCTAAAATGTAAAGCATATGAAAACATGCCCCATTGATAGCGCATTTAAATAACTCATAAGCCTGAATTACCCCTTTGCAAAGAGGAATTTTATTGCTAACCCATAAATGCAAAGATATCATTACTTTCACTAACAGCTTCAACTCAGAGGGGACCCATTTTTACTTCTGCCTTTATGGTTCTCTGCTTCCTACTTAGCATCTTCACACAGGTACTGAAGGACTAAACTGTTTTGTCTTGTATTGAAAGAAAAAAGAAGTTGGTGTGCCAAAATCTGTAGACTATTAGTCTTTGCATATTGCCTAATTATTTTGGTTTGTCTGTTGTTTGGTTTGGTTTTTCTTTTTTAATATCTATAAAAATTGCAAATTGTGCTTGTTCTACTCTAGAAAACTTCCGTATCACAGGCGCTAATCGGCATCTAAACTGCTACCTCGTATAGGAAATGATCTCTCATGAATAAAACTTCTAGGAACTCCTGGCCTAATATATTTACTACAACGTAAAGGCCAATGTATCGCCCCCAAACAGGATGTTTTCCATGAAGTTCAATGAGCTTTTGCATCAGGGTCTTATGTTTTCTTTGAGCTCCTTTTTATACAACGCGTAGCGGTGAAAATTTGTTTCAAAAGTGGAACATTCAGCACCTTCAATAGCTCTGTTTTAATTGTCAACTTAATTTTCAGGAATTAAATTTAATGAATCCTAAAGGTGCTAGAAATTCTCCCCAAGAACTGACTGCATACTATAATGCTGCAAACACAGCAAAATCAGCAAAAAAGAAAATGTTTAAAAACTATTTTCATCACAAATTAAGGATATGTGAGGATTTGTTATCCTCGACTTTTAAAAAACTTGTTTATGTACAAAATTAAATGGGAAAATCCTGTTAACTTACACTTGGGAGATAAACCTGTGCGTTCACTCCCAGTACTATGGACTAATCAAGGATGAAATAATTGATAACATTTCTCAATTAAAAATGTGGTGCAAATATAAAGTATAGCTTATGAAGCTCAGTTACTTCACCGTACTTCCCATCTTCACAGATGCTCCATTTGGAAAGAGTCTTGTCTTGTTGCAAAGGAGACATCTATATTATTCTAACCGAATAAACAACAGACAATAATTTACTTATTTTTTAAAGATCACTAAATTATGCTTCAAAGTTTTCATTTTCATTCACTCTAATGCTTTTTGGTCCACTACTGCAAATAACAAATCAAAGTCCAATCAGTCTCTGACCCAGAAGATCATCAAGTTTCTTAGAAAGACACTGCCACAGACATCATGCAGCTAGCAATGTTGTTATTTATTAAAATCTTAGACAAGACATTTTGAGTGACTGCAATTTTTGCAGTAGCAAATATGTGCCCTCTTCCTAAGCCAGGCTTGGGTTTTAAATTCAATACGTGCTATTGACACTGTTACCGATTTTTTCACATTTTCTAGCACAATACAAGACCGCTAAAATCTACAGCATTCTGCCAGCTTTTGTTACCTATAATTTCATTACAGTTTTTGAAGGAGATGACTGAAAATACGATACCAATCAATTTCCCAAGAGCAGAAGTCCTTCATCTAGAAAACCATACAACACTCTTTACTGAAATCTTCTCTCTCTAGTCCCTTAAACATACAGTACATAATTGCTATAGACGCAAGGGACAAATATCTAGAAAAAATAAACAGGTAAATACCTAGAGCCATTAATTCCTAGAGTTCCTTACCGAATTTAAATAGATCTTATTACTGAAAGGAAACTACGCTACAGTGTAGTGAGTCAGAGTGAGTCATTTTTTTTAATCTCTGACCCTCCATGCATTTTACTGGGGAGCAGGCACACGCTCTAAAGATAGAGGTCTTCTCCAGCGTTCACTTGCACACACGCTATGGAGATCTGCTTGTGGATGGACGGTGGTAGCAATAGAGAGTAGAGAACACTCGACGGTGATATTTGATAACAGTGCAATTTCCTACATCTGGGGAGCCGCGTTCCTTTATGCGGCAGGAGCGTTTCTGAAACTACAAGTGAACCAGGCACCCCTGCAAGGGCACACAGGATTTAATGCATTGTAACTCCATTGAGCACATACAACACGAAACATTCCAGGCAATTTTTGTCCTTTTGTCCCCGCTAATAAATCATACTACACTTCTAACACTATTGAAAGTGCTTCCAAGCAGCGACGGTGACAGAACAGTCCTAACTGTTCCTAGGACAGAAAGAGAAAAAACTGAACTTGCCTACAGTGGCAGAGTACAGGACTCGGTCTCTCCGAAGGCTTCTACCAACCCTGTGCTTTTCGGAAAGTACTTAAGTTTTCAAAGGAACAGATAAGGGTTGAAACGAAGCATTGGAAAAGGAGACTGCAAAATCTGCCTAGGGTCACTGAGCACCACCTATTTGCTGTATCAAGCAATGCTATTATGCAGCCCCCTAATAAGCAGATGGCTCTTCCTTCACTCCTGGTTACAAGTCAAGAGAGATCCGTGCATCCAGTGCACACAGGGTGTGCAGCACACGGGCACACATGGTTTATTAATGGCAACAAAGATGAAGAGATGTATAAATACACTTATCAAAGAAAAAAGATGAGTGCACAATGGGGAACAGAAATGAAACACAAAAGTAAAGGGATCAGAGAAACCAATAACCACCGTCACTTGCTAACACAGTTCCGTGTATCTAGATACAGATATACACGTTCAATGTGTATACACATTACATAGATATAACATGGGTGTGTGCAGGAATACACATCCCTATTACATCCTTGTGGAAACTATGCCAATTTTGTACATTCGTTGACTTGAAATTAGTTAACTAAAGTGGATTTTTATAATGAAAATGTAATTTTAAAATGACATAATGTGCCCAGAATACGCAGTAGGGTTGCAGTTAACAAGCTGTTGCTTCTCACTATAGTTTACGTATAACCAGTGCTTGGTTCCAAATGGTTCTGTGTTTTAGTTCAATGAAACGTAAAGTTTAACTGTTTTTTAAATATTAGTACTTTTAAAATAAAGGCTATTCGAGTTTCTCTCTCCTAATTTTCATGCTGCAAACAGACTGTTTGCAATTGGTCTTACTTTCATCTTCACTTATCACCTTCATTTCTTGCCATGACAATAATGCCATGATAATTCTCTCCATCCGAACTAGCTCGATTACGCAGACGAAGAGCATCACGTAAGTATTCTTCCTACTAATAACACTAGACAAAAACCAATCAGTAGACATGGTAGACAGCTAGTTTGCCTCTCCTGGGGTGGCACACCCACCTTCCTGTCCTACGTATCTTATATTGCATTCTCTAATGATACAGTCCCTGTCTCTCCCACACCCGTGGAGCTTTGACTTTTTGTTTCCAGAGACACTACACCCGGGTGGAATTGCTTCGTTCGCATATGGAGCTGTCAGTTTCCAAGGTACGATACCTGTCAAGGAATTATTATTAAGAAGAAACTACTGCTATTAATAACAAACACTGTGCTGCAGGTAAAGAATGGCAAATTTATAATAGTGACTAACTTTCTTGAGAAAAACTGCCAAGTGGCAATAGCAGCTGCACGTTACATAGTGGGTAAAGGAACGGCAAACAAATGTATGGAGACAAGAAAACACCATCCAAATTCTTTGTGTTTCTTTAGTCCAAATAAGAAGAAAATGAACTGTCTTCCTGGAAGGACTGGAGGGGCCTTCAGATACCTCGGGGACGGACGTCCCTTTATAAACCTTACCCCTGCTGTGGGAGAAGCTGTGGTCACTGGTGATGAGTGCCGACGGCACAGCAGCCGCTCACAGCCCCTGGGGGGTTCCGCTGCTGCCGTGGGCAGCACTTTCCATCGCCACTCGCACATTAGAAGTCTGCTGCTTTATCTCAGGATCCTACTTTTCCCTTGAATAAAGCGTATTCCTCTGCCAGCAGCTGTCATCTTGCTTTTTTTGCTCTTTGAAAAGGAGCTGCAATTTCTATAAATACTATTTAAACAAATACAACTACATTCTCGTGAGATATAATATAAAAGCTACTAACTATGGAGGTTTAAAAACACAAGAAAAAATCCATGAAAAGACCAGATTTGAATAGCCTTTTGTTTTTTTAACTGGAGGTCTAATTTCATTTTACAACATTATCAATAAGGTAAGCATGAGATCTGTGTCAGTCTGGGACCTAACCTTGCACTAATTGAAATCAGAGATAAGGTTGGACCAGTGATAAGGTGCAGACCTCACTGAACCTGAAAGGTCCAGATCCAATTATGTGCCGCCTTCTGACCACAGACTTCATGTGGCCTTCACATGAAAACCTACTCCAACGCAACCACCTAATTCAAACACCTCAGGTAAGGGTCTAAAGTTAAGTACAATGCAGGGATACATTAGAAGCTCTGCGCCATTCTGTTCAATATTGCTCTCATTTTTTTCCTCTTTCTCCTTGGTGTTTGTTTTCATAATGCTCAGAGCAGGCACCAGGCTAACAAAGACTGAGATCATCTGCTCAGCTGTAGCAAGAGAAAAGGCCAGGCAGGAGCGGTGTAGTTCGCCAGCACCCACCCTCTGAGTGAGCACAGGGGAGGCAACCGTTCCCCCAGCGCTCACTTGCTCTCCGCGTGAGCGGCCGGTACCCTTTGGGAGTCATAGTGTGGTTGTCCACCCACTGGGAAGAGTGTTGATACTCCCCAGCAAGTTTTGTCTGTTTGCTTTGCAGATGAATGCCACACATGCCTATTTTTGAAAGGTATCTTGAGGTTGGCATCCAACCCACCACACATGCCTATTTTTGAAAGGTATCACGCGGTTGGCATCCAATCCCCAATGGAAGGCAGTCTGACCTTTAAAAGCTCTAGAGGGTGATTTTGGCAAATAGGCAACTGCAAGAAAAACTTGTTTTGATAGCTGCTTTGAGGAGGGAATGTACTTAGTGTGAGTAAGTGTAAGTCTTAAAAATACCTAGACTGTCAACATCTCACTGAATACATTTAGGAGCCTTGATAGTAAACTGCCAAGATGAGGACTCGGAAAGTCTATAAAGCTTTACAAATCTCCTTACCTTCCTTAAGTCATACACTTTATTTTAAGAAATATACCTCCAAAGGCTATTGATCCCAAGGATTTGCCATGTAACCATTTTATATGTCCACAAAAGACAAAATATGCCATCTGATCACGTACCTTAGATGAAAGCAACCCCGATACGCCTCAGAGGTACCAGTCAAGAAGCGTTATGCTCCTAGGAACGAAGCGGTTCACAGGGCCAGTTCCAAAGGAATTACTCTTTTCACTTTGGAATCACCATGTTTAATCGTGGCTTCAAAGAACTACAGTTGCAGTGGGCATTTAAAAAGAAACATCAGAAACTAGCCATATCCAAGGTATACCCAACAAATGTGTTTGGGCAACTGAGGATCCCTTACAGGCCACTTGTCAGAACTGGAAGTTGCATGCGAGAAACAGAAATGACAGGCCGTATGAACCTACCATGGATGACAAGATGTGGGTATCTGGCTACCAGTTCTCATTTGAATAAGTTTCTTAACAATTCAAGGGCTATTAAAGAAAATAGCCAGATATAATCCAAAGGAAAAGAATTAAGGCATGAAAAGAGTGAAGGCCTGAAGTCAATCACAGATATAGGCACAGGATATCTGCACACTATGTTTGTGGAAGGCAAATGGATGGAGGTCTGCTCATCTCCAATCTCACAAACAATGGAGTGGCAGTGATAAGGTGTATGGTCTGCTTTTGACTCCCTTCCCTTCACAAGGATGCTTAAGCCCCAGAAGATTTTTCACATGAAAGATAACTGTTTCCACAGAAAAATCTTTTTTAGAGTTATGCCATGCTCGTTTCCAGTGAGGGGAACCCCTTTACAACATGTACGTTACTATCACCGTCTCTTATAAATAGCCTTCCTGTCCCTAAGCATTCCTGCAGGCACTTCTGGTTAATTGCCCATACACGCTCCCTAAAAGTGCAGAGGCAAGCCCGAGTTCACTGAAAATAAATCAAAACTGAATGTTGGTAAGGATGAGCAAAGGATAAAATAGAACTTTCATCGCTTTCCTTTATAAAAAGAAAGATTTCACTTTGTTCTAGTTTCCGTAGAGCTAAAACCACCCCAATAAAGAAAGGAGAGATGACTATCCTAGCTAAAGANTGGCCTTCACATGAAAACCTACTCCAACGCAACCACCTAATTCAAACACCTCAGGTAAGGGTCTAAAGTTAAGTACAATGCAGGGATACATTAGAAGCTCTGCGCCATTCTGTTCAATATTGCTCTCATTTTTTTCCTCTTTCTCCTTGGTGTTTGTTTTCATAATGCTCAGAGCAGGCACCAGGCTAACAAAGACTGAGATCATCTGCTCAGCTGTAGCAAGAGAAAAGGCCAGGCAGGAGCGGTGTAGTTCGCCAGCACCCACCCTCTGAGTGAGCACAGGGGAGGCAACCGTTCCCCCAGCGCTCACTTGCTCTCCGCGTGAGCGGCCGGTACCCTTTGGGAGTCATAGTGTGGTTGTCCACCCACTGGGAAGAGTGTTGATACTCCTCAGCAAGTTTTGTCTGTTTGCTTTGCAGATGAATGCCACACATGCCTATTTTTGAAAGGTATCTTGAGGTTGGCATCCAACCCACCACACATGCCTATTTTTGAAAGGTATCACGCGGTTGGCATCCAATCCCCAATGGAAGGCAGTCTGACCTTTAAAAGCTCTAGAGGGTGATTTTGGCAAATAGGCAACTGCAAGAAAAACTTGTTTTGATAGCTGCTTTGAGGAGGGAATGTACTTAGTGTGAGTAAGTGTAAGTCTTAAAAATACCTAGACTGTCAACATCTCACTGAATACATTTAGGAGCCTTGATAGTAAACTGCCAAGATGAGGACTCGGAAAGTCTATAAAGCTTTACAAATCTCCTTACCTTCCTTAAGTCATACACTTTATTTTAAGAAATATACCTCCAAAGGCTATTGATCCCAAGGATTTGCCATGTAACCATTTTATATGTCCACAAAAGACAAAATATGCCATCTGATCACGTACCTTAGATGAAAGCAACCCCGATACGCCTCAGAGGTACCAGTCAAGAAGCGTTATGCTCCTAGGAACGAAGCGGTTCACAGGGCCAGTTCCAAAGGAATTACTCTTTTCACTTTGGAATCACCATGTTTAATCGTGGCTTCAAAGAACTACAGTTGCAGTGGGCATTTAAAAAGAAACATCAGAAACTAGCCATATCCAAGGTATACCCAACAAATGTGTTTGGGCAACTGAGGATCCCTTACAGGCCACTTGTCAGAACTGGAAGTTGCATGCGAGAAACAGAAATGACAGGCCGTATGAACCTACCATGGATGACAAGATGTGGGTATCTGGCTACCAGTTCTCATTTGAATAAGTTTCTTAACAATTCAAGGGCTATTAAAGAAAATAGCCAGATATAATCCAAAGGAAAAGAATTAAGGCATGAAAAGAGTGAAGGCCTGAAGTCAATCACAGATATAGGCACAGGATATCTGCACACTATGTTTGTGGAAGGCAAATGGATGGAGGTCTGCTCATCTCCAATCTCACAAACAATGGAGTGGCAGTGATAAGGTGTATGGTCTGCTTTTGACTCCCTTCCCTTCACAAGGATGCTTAAGCCCCAGAAGATTTTTCACATGAAAGATAACTGTTTCCACAGAAAAATCTTTTTTAGAGTTATGCCATGCTCGTTTCCAGTGAGGGGAACTCCTTTACAACATGTACATTACTATCACCGTCTCTTATAAATAGTCTTCCTGTCCCTAAGCATTCCTGCAGGCACTTCTGGTTAATTGCCCATACACGCTCCCTAAAAGTGCAGAGGCAAGCCCGAGTTCACTGAAAATAAATCAAAACTGAATGTTGGTAAGGATGAGCAAAGGATAAAATAGAACTTTCATCGCTTTCCTTTATAAAAAGAAAGATTTCACTTTGTTCTAGTTTCCGTAGAGCTAAAACCACCCCAATAAAGAAAGGAGAGATGACTATCCTAGCTAAAGATCAACAACCATTTTGCCTTAGATCAAAATACCCAGAGCAAAATAGCTCCCCTCTCTAGCAAATTACTGATGAGCACCATTAGGAAAGGCCCGTTGCTGTTAAAAATAAGACACATGCAATAACTGTGCAGAGCTGGCAGTTCCTTGGGCTCGAGCATCTACAGTCAAATATCTTCCCACAAGAAAAAAAGCACAAAATTTAAAATTCTCTGGTATTTAGCCTACATTAAATTAAAAGTACATGAGCCTAATGCTCATTTTATTAAGGTCTGGCAAAATCACATTACAGATGGTATAAGTCAGGACCATTTTAAAACCTCCACATTTACATTCACTTTTGGGCTGTGTAAAAGAAGCTTTGTGTAAATGAACCTCAAGCTTTAACAACAAAAGTAACACTCACTGACATCCACCTATGCATTGTCACCATATATCAATTCAGAGACACTCACACCTTCGTTAGAACTTCCAAGGAGAGTGGGGAAACAACCAAAACACTTCATATAAGACAGATTTAAAATTCTGTCTTTTTTTCCTTGCTAAAAATACAGAAAAATATTGGATGCAGAGACACAGACACCCTGTAGCAGAGCCTATGGCCTTTATTCTGTCTGTTCTTTTTAAAAATATGCAATCAAGGACAAAATACTGTTTGGAACCACGTATTATGTCCAAAATGATGGATCCCCAAATAATTACCAAAAAAACCCCAGAGGAGACAGGATAACGACAAACATTACTGAAAACCATTCTTACTCAAAATGCACTAGCTCTGCTCTGCTTCCTCAGCAGCAGCTACGTAGGAATTCCTGTGGTATCTTTCTGCCTTGTGAATGCCGTCGTATTTGGGAAAAGCCCCAGGCTAATGAATTGCTGGAAAAACTCAGCGAAGTGACGAAGAGGCACTCTCTCCCTTACACTCGACCTTCCCGGTTTGGTGGTTAAAAATTCCTAACCAAGTGTTCATATAATGGTGAAATATAATTTTATAACTTTACATGTACATATGCATGCATGAGAACATTATTCAAGGAAAAAACCCACTTGCACTACCGGGAAACTTTAAAGGAAACTCATAAAAATATAATATAAATGTTTTTTATAGAATTGTGACGGTTAACACCGAGAAAAGAGGCAACACAAATTCTTCACTTTCAGGAATCTAATCTGAGAAGTGTCAGAAAAATAAGGGTGTCTCGTGACCACATACTAAGAATCTGCCAGTATTAAATATAATAAGTCTGCCTATATCAAATATACTAAGGTAACAGATAATATTTTGCTCGTCCAATATTCAAACTCATACAGCGTGGCAACGAAGTAACATTATTCCAGCTTTCTGAACATCATCATTGTGGTAGAGATTTTATCATCAGAAGCCAGCCAATGACTCTCCTGATGATTTTGCAGGGTGGACTATAACTGAGCTTGCACCTTCTCAGCTGAAATCCCTGTACCAGTCCCCCAAAGAAGTTGTATGCGGGACCTGACTGCAGCACAAGCTTTGTGCAAAATCTCTCCGTGGAGATGAACTTCACCCTTTAAGAACTACAGTAAAAACTTGTCAGCAATGTAAACAGAAAAGACCTTAAAATTCAGAGGCAAGTGTCAAAAAGCATCGTATAAGTGTGATCATTTCTCTGACAGCTACAATACTTTAACCTTAATTATTTTTTTTCAAACATAAATAAGTAAAAATAATCCAAACTTCAGTAAGAGCACAGATCAGCTCTTCAAATCTATTAACCTTTCCCAGGTGATAATGGCCGTGCACTGATCTAATTAAGGTGAGTTATCAAACGTATTGGAGACAAATGGTATAGCCGGTCATTCCACTGCTGAAGTGGGACTACTTTACTATCCCAAATTCCCAAAGAAATACTCAACTGTCGTTATCCTGATCATCAAGTCCAACCGTAAGACCTCTGTATGAGCTACACGCAGTTCTAGAACATTTCTTGCCATCTGAGGAATACCGGTGACTGTAAATTAGTCACAGAAACTGCGAAAAGAAAGCATTTGTATAATCTTTATTGGGCTGCCTGGACTGCCTTTGTGCGACTCGCCGAAAGTGTGCATCCCTAATCCTTTTGTGAGAATCATGAAATTGCCCCACGTTATGTTGCAAAGGTAGGACACCTGCTTTAACCTCTACCACAAGGCCATCATCTGACCCACCCGCCGGCCGGCTGCCCTGAGTGGGTTCGTTTATACGATGTTCAGCCAGCGGCATTTGGGGCAGCTATGGAGGCGACTGTATAATTGCCGAGACGGACACAGAACACAAAGGGGAAAATTAAATAGTGTCTACCTCCAAGGCTAATGATGCCAGGGAATGCAGAAAGGGCAGAACAGCCACTCAGCACCTGCACGTCTCAGGACAGAAAGGTCCAAAAGGAAGAATCTAAATTAACAATACCCATAACTGAAAATCACATGCCAAACATTCAGTTTAGCATATTACCATAAATACGACAACAAGAATTACTTTGTTAATATATGTATTAACCCCATAGAGGCTCTGATTCAGGCTTGAGACACACCGGCCCACCTAGTTTGCAAATGATACAATACAAGCTTCTGCCAGTGTGAATACCAGACAAGGAAATGCCAGGCTCTAAGAAATGCCAAATCGCAGATTTTGAAAATGCCATCCTTGCTTTGGCTGGCCTGCAATCCTGCACAGACTGTAATCAGAGCAAACCCCTGTAAGCAGTGTTATCTTCGTTTCTTGTTTCTTCCTGACAAAAACTGTACCATGACGCAGTTGGACAAATGACCAATGATTTTACTTGTTTGATTTTCCAGAGAACACAAAGGAGGTACAATCAGTTGATAGAAGGATCACAACGGGCAAAGCGCACAGACCTGGAAAGCACAAATCACTGCTATTCCTCTTTACTGCTGCAGCATAAAGAATTCTCAACCAGAAGAGGCCGTCATGTTGGTGGAACTGCACAGCTTAGCAACAAGAACGGTTCTTGAAGTTTTTAGCCTTGAAGACAAAGCAAAAAGCAGGCTGGGGACGCACTGCAGGAAAGGCTAGCTCTACAGAACTCTGCAATGACTGTATGCGCTCAACACAGTCGAGAGAGCTGAACTATAGGCTGGGCACCTGCTCCCTGGGCACCCACCTACAGTGGGATGCAGGGGTCACTGTGAGACTACCAGATCGTTGGCCATAATGGTGATAGGAAATATACATCTGACTACCTAGGACCATACTTGCCCTCATCTAATGCAAATATTAACAAAGATATTGATTACCTGTGGTGCAGAAAGCAGTTTTCAAGGAACTGAGCTAAAACTGAATTGCTTCTCAGAGACCAAAGAGCAACAATATTCAACCTTTAACAACCCAGCCAGTATATGAACCACAGGCTAGAGATGCAAGTTGTCTGATCTGCATCCAAGAGCCTGAGCCAGCTAAGGCTGCATGAGTGTAAAGTAATTTTTATAGTTTAGATAGATATACTTCAGTTCACTCAAATAAGAGAGGAAAAGCAATAAAAAGTACACACACCTCTTCTTTTTCCCCAGTAAAACCAGGCAAAATAAGCAGATGTTTTCTATCCCAAGTCACTTGCTCGTTGACGAGCAACTGGAATATGACCAAGACAAAAACCTAGTAAAGGAATGAACTGTATTTAGGCAAGCACGTCTGTCTGTGCACTGCCAGATACCATTTCCCTCTTTCCTGTCCTATGAAAGTTTCAATGCAACCAGCTCTCCTTTCAAGTTTTCAGTAAATTGAAAACTGATCTGGCTAGGCACAGCAAAGCAGCAGAGGCAAGTGGCTACCAAATTTTTCCAAAAGTGAAAAAAATCTCCTAAATTAAAAAGGAAACTTCTCTGCCATTTTATTTCAAAGCAAAGGTATGAGTATTTAAACAATAGTTTTGACTTGACAATTTCTACTTCTCTGACAAACACCCTCAAAGAGTTATCGATGTGAAAACCACAGTTTCAAACAGTAAGCTTACATGCGACTACATGCTACCCTACCTTCGAGCCTGTCCGTGTCTGTGCTACCAAGCCTTCTACACCATGCCATCGCAGCCTTCCTCCCGCCACAAAGTGTTCTTTCTACTCTTCGGGCTGGCACGCTCTCCATGTTTAAGTCTTCTCTATGTATTAGACGTTTCCAGAGGTTCTGGTTTCTTTTCTTTATGACACTTTACAGATTTCAAAGTAATGGCTTTTTAAAATACTTAAAGAGTTTAAAAAGCAAGAAAAGTAACTGAAGTTTTGAGATATTAAAGGCAAATAATAAAACAAAAAAATGCATACTGGCAAAGTGGAGTCATGCAAAGAGTCAGCAAGTACTGGAATGACACGAAAAACCAAGGAACACATGACATTATTAAATGGTACTGTAAGTAATAGGCTGATATTCAGGAAACTGTATTTTAGGTTAAATACTAAGTAAAGCTTCCAGCAATGAAAGAAATGGTTGAACAGTCTTCTAAAAGAAAATGTGGAATGAAGCCAATCTTTGGAAACACTTCATACAAATTTTCACATAGCATTAGAAGGTATTAGAAGGATTTAGTTTGTGTGTGTGTGTCAACTGACTACACGTGGTTATTGCAGTTCAGTGGTTCTGTTATTAAAACATTATTTTCTTATTCATTAACTGAGATTTAAGAAAAAGAATTGTATTTTCTTAATAAATGTGACAACTCATTATTTTAATATTCTTTTTTATAGAAAAGTATCACTTTAGAGCTCACGAGTGCTGAAGTGTTGGACATATATGGAATAAAGATGTTATTTCAGCATGATAAGTATGTGATAAAAAGAAAGAAATAGTCCTATTCTATGCATGAGAGTGAAGGGGAGTGATCTGTGTCTTTATATAGGTAAGATTAAATCACAATTCTTTTGTCTGTCTATAGGCTGGAGGATAGGTGGTGGCTGCCCAGAGGGTCTCACAGCTGTTTTCATATCTGCATGCAGATCTGCAAGCAATCAGTCATTCCAGTAAGTTTTACTCCGTTTGTGCTCTTGTCACGCTTTGAAATGTTAGTCTGCTAGCACTCTCAGAGTACATCTTCCTAATGAACAACAGACAGAGTCAAACAGTCCGGCAGTCATTCACTTTTTCAGAAACCTTTAGTACCAAAGCGGTGGCATCACTATCATGATAACAAAACAGTTCCATTTGGAAATTATTTGGTCGTACTATTAAGCAGCTAATGATCCTGGGGGAGTGGGCTAATTGTATGAGGTGGTTCTGAGTTCATCATATAATAATAGAGAAATTAGAGTGTCTCCCTACCTCCAAAAACAGGGAGATGGAGGGTCAGAGCAACAGATCAAAGGCACGAAGTCAGAACTGGGACCCAAGAGCCAACAAACAGTGATTTTCACCAAGCAAAGTCCTCTACGCAGTACCAAAGAGTACTCTGCGGAGAACCCAAGGATACTACACAGACTGCCAAGTACCACAATGTTTAGAGGCAGAAGTGAAGGAGCCCCAGTAAGCTGGCTGATGACCAAGCTCAGCTTGCACAGGGCAGGAGATGAAGCTGAGCTGAGAGGGCTCCAGCTAAGCATCCCTGAAGAGTGGAGCACAGGGACCCCACAGCTGCAGCTCTCCTCCACCAGCTTCCTCCACCATCCCCTGTCCCAGAGTCTCAGCTGGAAGGTGGACATGCGGCTCACGGCAATCACTGCCTCCTCCTGCTCTGCGGTCCATCTGTACAGCCCACCGGCCAGATGTCTTTCAGCAAAGCTCCACCTCAGTGCCCACTACATCCTTGTAGATATATCCAGCTTTGCTACCATTATTATACGGTAACTAATTCTGTTTCTGCAGAAAATGCCAACAGAAACATTGTTTTACCCTATTATGTCTGTGTTATCCATGATGCTGACATCTGCCCATGCTTTGTATGGGCCATGGCAGGGGCACTCCACCTGATTCGCACCCACACTCCCAACCTGCCTGACATAGTGTGCATCATCAGATCTCAAATTCAGTCTCTGAAGAATGATTTTGTTCTTAACACATTGTTTGCCGAAGCCGACACCTTTGCTGAGGGGAATGAGCACGTGCTGGGGAGTCCTGGACAGTGTCTCTCATCAGAGAGCGAGAGAGTGCAGAAGAGACAGCTACTGGGCAAGCCCCAGTGCCCAGCCTGACTCCCAGTCTCACATGATCTTGAAATATTAGATTTATCAGTACTAAAAATAAAACCATGTGATACAGACTCATGCACTGTAGAGTCTGTTGTTATGCAGTGGAACCACAATAGCTCAGATACTGTAACTACAAGCCAGTCATCTGGAGTTAATAGCTTTATTTGCATTTATGATCCAGTTAGTTAAAACTATTTTAACAGTTTTTTTATTTTTTCTAAAAATTCTGTTATTATTGCCACATAGGCATACACACAATTTATTACCCCTTGATTTCCTAAAGCTCTCAAGTAGGCTGGGTTTTTTCCATACCATTTTACTGATTCAAGTCAGCAGGTTTGTGTTACGCTTGCCATTTGAAGGCCAAATATCAACATTTTCCATTAACATTTTGGAATTAACTTATCTTCTGGCAATTAATCAGAAACTAGTTTCTCTGTTTGCATATATAGCTTTCACTTCGCGAGATGGTTTGATTTCACAAGTCCTTTCAAATATGTACCTTATACTTTTCAGATTTGCAGACAACATCCTTAATTATTGGTTTAGGGTTTTTTGAATTACGCTAAAATGTCACGTCACCTAAAAAGAGGCACAGCTCAGAGAATTACTGTACAGCAGCACTGAGATGAACGCACTTGTAAGACTGCAAGTACAATTCCTGAGGAGGTTACTATCTGGTAAAACGGCAGGACTACATGAACTGACTGATGTCTGGCAAGTGTCAGAGTCAAATTCATTTAGGGACAAATAAAATTTAAAACAACCGAAACCTTCATAAAAATTATGAACTGCTCATCACCATGTACTGACATACATACCATGTATTCCCACGCATATCTGGAACTGCACCAAGGAGATGTGCTTTTGTAGGCAAACAAACAAAAAAATCCTTAGTTTAGTTCTGCCTATTTACTTTAGCGGTTTAACTGAAGACATCAGGTAAGGACAACAGTTACATACGTCACGCCTTCACTGTAAGTGAAATGAACTCCAGAACACAAGTGCAGAAAGTGCTTTTGCTTCAGGAACATTTTTAAGAGATGAAGGTCTTTTATTCATATACGTAATTCACACATGAACAGAAAAAAGCAACTCAACACCTTCCACCCAGATTTACAATTGCATCTGTTCCTGACCTTATTACACTTCTGGAATCTCGCACCTGCAGACTTCTCTTCAGCCACAGACCGAACAGGAGATGCCGGGAACCACCCTTACTGTCCCCCAGGCTGCTCTGTTCAGCCAGTGCCTGCCAACAGGCGGTACCGCTCCCAGTTCAGGCACCACCCACGGACAACGCTCTTTAGGAGAGAATCAGAACTAATTTCACACCTTGTATACAAACATGACGCGAATTACACCACTGACACTTTACGTTAGGAAGGAAGAAAGTAAAAGAACAGACAGATATCCCTCGTAGCTAGAGATTGTCTTAAAATCTCAAGCGTGAGGCATAATATCCCCTTCAAAATTTGTCAGCATGGATTATGGCAGCTGTAAATATGTCTGATATCCATTAAAATAACCTTTAAAAACCTTGTTAAATTCTTCAGCCTAATAACTTACTGCTGTAGTGACTTGCATAACTTAATCACAGATCTGAACAAGAATTTTGTTTTATCAGTTTTGGAATTTCATACATTCTGATTCTTTTAAATGTTCACTTTAGTGCTTTAAGACAAGGAAAACATAAACTACCCCCGTCTCCCTTCTCTAATACCATTTACTGGTTTATACAGTTTTAGCACGTCTCTCCTCTGACTCATCTGCTTTCTAAGGTAAACAGTCACAATTTTCTTCAGCCACTCTCCACAACCGAGATTTCCCCAATCCTTTTTCAGCTTCATCTCGTGTTCCCAGAACTCCCACTAACTCTCGAATGCTATTTTGAGGTGAGACGAGGGCGTTCTTGATACATCGGCTTTTACTTTTGGTAACATTCTCCACGGTATTCTTTATTACTTTTCCTATTCTTAATGGTATGTTTTCAAAGTTACTGGGTTTTTTTCTTTTACTACTGTATTTTTGAAGTCAGCTGCATACCAAGAAAGAGCTTGCTATTCTCAGGTCCAGCTCTTCCCTACGTAGAGGTCTCCGTGGAGGTGCGTAGGACCGAGAGCCTCATAGCTCTCCATGCTCAGGGATCAAACACCTTGTAGACACTTCCCAGTTCTGCCTGTCGGCAGGGCTAGCGGCGCAGGCATAATCCCACACCAGTGCTGCTTCATGCCTGTAAGAACATAACAGTCCCCACCAGTTTAAAGTGGGGATTTACCCACGTACCACTGTTAGAAGGTCTAACTGGCTACCATGCCTTCTGTCTCCAATACAGGTTCTGAGACGTGCCAGAAAACTGACTCTCAGCAGTACCGTGTTTCTTAATAACCATCTGTGAAGGACAACGAAAACTTTCTAAGAGCTTTCATCAGTTAAATCAAATGATTTTCTATCTGCCAAAACACCTTCCTCCCCTTCAGTTTGGCATGACACTATTTTCTTCTGTGCAATCTTGATGGCTGGAATCTACGAATTGTGACCTGTCAGTAACTATTATTTCAGCTAATTTACTGATGACCAGTATAAGCTTACTGGGCTGTAATTCTCCAGATGCTTTCTAGAGCCTTCTAACACATTTAGTTCCATATTCTTTATGTTATTTCTAATAAAACTAGACATATTTTGTCTAACACATCAGCAACCTCATACTTGAGCTCTCAACAAATCTGGATGCATATCTGCAGTGAGGACAGGTCCTAATAAATAACTGAACATCTCTGCAATACTTGTCTTTCCTGAATTGCTCCCTTTGAGCATGGCAATCCACCCGGCAGGTCCGCCAGTTGTCTCACTAACTTCCAGTTTCTCGTTCACTGAAAGCACTCTCTGTTACTTGTTCCTGTTCCTTCAGCTACATGGTCGAATGCCAGCATTTTGGTCTTCTGGGGTCCATTTTTACCTGTTGTAGGATTACCTTATGGGCTTACTTTCCTTTAAGAGTCCTACAGCCAAGCACCTTCTGAAGACAGTGGTTTTCTTCTCTCCGGACAAGGTGCACACGAAAGACTGTCCAGTTGCTGGATCCTGACTGCAGGATCTCAGGGCAGAAGCACTGCCCAGGATCTGCTGTGGACGGGGAACTGCCAAGCCTCTCCCTTCCCTGCTTCTCTCACTTGCAGGACTACAGGGAAGAAATGCTCTTGGTGCACAGGCTTGTGCAAAGGATCACTTTTATTGTAACTTGTTCCCTGTTTGTTAGATCTCAGAGCACCAGAAAGTGACAAAGCAATCTCATTTATAGTTTAACACAAAAAAATTTCAAGTATTTTTCTGCAGCCATCAAGAGTAGAATCACAAACATTAACCGTTCAGAAGACAAAAAACTGAAAAACTGTAATATTTTCAAGTTGAATTCATAAATTTTGGGCCTAAGACATGACTTTTGAATGCTTATGTAAACAAACACTGTAAACCTTAACTAGAAAACACAAGACGATTAATGAGGTGATCCCCTATGGACCCTTGGTCTCTTAACTTTTCCTACAAGAGAAGGAGAGTTAATAGCACCAGAACAGATCAAGGCTAAATCACCGCCTCTTACTCTTTACTCTACTTATCACTTTTATACAGTGTCTATACTTATGACACTCCAAACACTAAACGTATCCCCTCGTGGCCTCTGGCAGCCACAGATGAAGAACAAGTAGAGCATGTTAAAGTTACAACCTGTATCAAAAAACGCCAAAAGCCCCATGTTGTTTTACCCTTTCATTATTGATAAACATAATAAGCCTTTACGTTCTGTGTTACCTAGGTTGAACAAGTATTTACTAGGCTACTCTGTAACCTGGCTCAAAATAAATGAAATTTGGCTAGCTTTAACAATACAGGGCATTGCCTTCCCATGTAAGTAACCTGACTTGACAGCTACACTATGCAATTCTCTGGTTTTCTAAACAATAAGGCCATGACTCTTCAAGGAATTCTTACCATAGCACTAAGCAGAATGAATGTGGTTCAGCTGTAAGTGAAACGAGGCATGAGAGAAATGGTATGAATCGATGCACGCTTTTAACAAAAAGTTAGGACTGTTGAGTAGTGCCAATTCAGCGTTTAGGATCTACACACACCCTCCCAGGTTGGCTGAGTCGGATCTGCCAAGTGCCATGCTTTGTAGGAGACTCAGGAAGAGCAGCTGTATAAATTTTCTTCAGTGGGCAAAGCTGCCATATCAGCTGCTTGTTCCCACGCCTGGTTCCCATCTTACTGTTCCTTCATTCGTGCCAATGCAATTGTGTGAGTGGCCGCGTGGTAAATCCGATCACAGAAATAATCTCTAGCAATGCTTTTTCCAGTGTTGCTGAACTATGCTGCAGGAAAATAAACTTCTTGAATAAGTTCTGATACCAAAAGGCTGTCCATGAAACTGCTTTCACGCCCCTTTGATACCCCTGCAGTGATGGGAACACATGATGGCAGCACAGTGGAGCACGTCCATCTGATGGCAAGGCCTCACATGCCCAACAAAGCTCAACTCCTACATGACTTTTGTCTGACTTGCTAAACTTCAGAGCTGAAGAAAGGCTACAGTCCTGCAAAGCTACAAAAGCCGGGTGCCTTCTGGGTAACTTGCAGCATGCCTTGCCCCTAGCTAAAAGAGAGCCTGTTGCTGATGTACAACCCATGGCGTGGAGCACCCAGCACCGGGGGACACGAAACCCCAGACATCTGCCAGTTTCTTTTCACAGCCCAGTAACCCTGACAACATCTAAACACAGAGGTCATCTCTGGCCACTAAAGCCTATTCAAAGCAGCAGGAAGACATTTATGAGCTAAAAGAGGATGATCTGTTCTTCTCATCACGAGGCCGACACATGCCTCAAGACTCTGTGCTTTGCTTCCTAACTATAAATTGAGAAAATATTCAGATCATGAGTGAGACTGGTGAATTTTGGGGGATTTTAGGACTTCTATTTTGGGTGCAAAATCATTGGCATCTTCCCCCAAACTGGCATTGAAGTCAAAAACAGAATTAATGATTGAAAGGTTTATTTTTCTTTCTTCCACAGTACTCTTTCCATCTCCCACACTCACTATAAATAATGCACAACTCTCATGTGAAGCGCGTTAAAAATGGTTGAAGGCCAGAAATATATACTCCACAAGCAGGTCCTAAAAAAACTTTTCTTTTTGGGCAGCTAAGTGTTCCAGGCTAACTTACCCACCCACTCAGCATGTACCCAGATCCAGAGGATATGATAACTCATCCACAGTAAAGAGATTTGCTTCCAAATTAGTTTTCGGTGAGCTAAATCCACACTGCTCTAAGACTCAAGCTGTGCGTACCCTCATTATTCAACAAGGCTCTCATTTGAGACTCATCCCTGCTTATACAGCCCAAGTGTTTGAAGTCTACATAATACTTTTGACCATTTCTGGTGAATTTCAGAGTCCAGAACCTAACTCTCGGGATGTAAGTAATTCTCAAGTTTTCACAGGGAATTATCACTATCTTGCAAAATGAGAACAGAGCTCCAGAATAAAAGGTAAAATTGACAACAAATATTTTTTTAGTCTTAAAAAGCTACTATTTAATGTATAGTCACCACACTTAGAGGACAGCAATGCTATTCCTAAGAAAAGAAAGGAAAATTAAAAGGCTTCCATAGATCACAGACTAAGATTACTTCATTAACCTTCTTGTTTTCCTTCTCTTGCTGAAACAAATCCATAGTGGTTAAACCATCTTTTCTAATTACATTCTCTGTTCCTGAAACATACACTGTCTACGCTTTGGTGTCCACTTTATATCACCAGTACATACTATTATCCACAATTTACAGCACTGTATTTTTTTCACTAATCAAGGTATCTCACGACTGATAGCGGCAGAGTAATGGGCAACGCAGCGCTCCCCTGAGAGCGCACTGCAGTGTCGCTGCAAGTACTTATTTTAGGACAGAAGTTCTCAACCTGGGAGTTGTCGATAGGATTCAGGAATTAAAACCGCCCTCTCTTTTCTCAAAATAGATGAGAGGAGGTGACTCAAAGAAAATGTTTTTGTAATGAGAAGTCAGCGCACAAAGAAGACCATTCTACAGTACTGGACTGAACAATTTGGAGCGGCTTAGGGACTATTTTCAACCTGCAACGCATTGAAGCAAGTCCTATGACAATAGATGAGGATGACAAGAGCAAGCACCAACTTGCCAGGGAAATATTAATGACCCCGAAGCATAACTGCAGGCATACTGTAAGAAATGTGGTCAGCCACAGAGCCAAGCCTGCAAGGAAGAACTGCATCACACAGCACATAGACAACAGCTGTCTCAAAGTAATGCAACACTATGTGGAAATGCAACGTAAAACGTGATGTACTTAACGTGTTTTCAATATAATGTTTTGTGGATCTTTCTTTTCCCTGAAAAAATTCAGCATCTGTACCTTTTCACTCAGATTTGAGACAAAAGTGTGTCTAAATACTTTTATCCAACTCTTGGCTTGTGTTACCTTACCAGGACAGGTTACAGAAGAGGAGCTAGGAAAGAAACAACCAGAGAAAGAGGCTGAAAGAAATACTGCAGTCGAGAAGGATATCAGCCTCTCAAATTCACAAGCATCTGGCTCTTCAAAACCAGCTGAACTGGGCTTGCTCCCGAAAAGAACATCTAAGAGCTTCAGTGCGCTCTCGGATCAACCTCCTAGCAGAGTTGGGCAGTTTGGTTGAGGACTACACTTGCAATAGCTTCCTGGAGCAAAGCAACAGCGTGGATACCAGGCTGCGGAGCCAGCCTACAGCCTGCTGGCTTCCAGCCAGGCTCACTCCCATGAACATCAAGGCTGAAGAACGAAAACAACAATGAAAAAAAGCAGGAAAGAAGGAAAGATCGTAATCTAATGGGAGAGGTGGTGTTACAGCAAGAGTTTGAAAGAATTAACTCTGTACTTTCCTCAGCCAGCTGCCTTTCGAGCTTGACTGCCTTCACAGACTCCGGTGGGTGAGCCAATGCACTGATACTTCAATGCCAATGCACTGATTTCTACTTCAAAAACTAGTAGCAAATGAGAACACTTTCTTGATCTCTATGCCACATATGAGAGCATCTTCTCCTCTAACAATAAGATATACCAAAAACTTTCTGACCTGAGCGTGTTCCTCAATGACAATTTTGACAGAATGACAATGGTCTGAGATATTCATAACAATTGTACTAAATATAACACACAAACCACCGAGATGCAATTGCTTTTAAATGCTAGATACCAATGACATCGTAACAGATTCTCATTTGAATTCAAGTCCAAATTCATAAGCACAGATATACACCCTAAACCGCCGCCTGAGCCATCTCTGGCACAGCACTGAGGCACTCTCCGCTCAACAAGAGCTGCGAATATTAAGAGTAAGAATAAACATGAAATAAAAAAAGCCACCTTGCTCAAATGAAGGGCAGCTGTATAAAGTTCTTAAAACATTCATGTAACAATGTATGAAAATAAACGTGCTATTCTGCAGTTTCTCCCTTCCCAGCCCTGTTTCTTGCCCTGCCGTGTTCCCGTGGCACTGCGTGATCCCACAGCCCAGGAGATCATGGCACAAGTGGCATTATCACACAGCTACAAAGCGAGCACTCAGCACCGGGCTCCAAGGTGCTCACGATTACTTAATAAAGCCAGATTCTTCAAAATGACTTCATATAAACCGAGTGTCGTTAGGGAGGCCTGTATGTCTTTGAAGCGACTCTCTACCGAGTTTGAGTCAGTTCGGCTGCAGACACAAATGCATCCAGTGCCGGCTGAGCAGTGGGTCTGGATAATAGACAGAAAGCTGTCCCTGTTACACTACATCTATAATCCCCGGCAGTTTCTTTCTTCTCAGTTTCTGTCCTACCACAGTCATGCAATGATCCAAAGACAAAAAAGAAACAGTTATCAATCCGATAGAAAGCAACTGTCATCAGTAACATGACCAGCATCTCTCAGCTCTTAGGTGAACTGCAGCACTCAGAGAGTTCAACAGCCTCTACAGAGCATGGTTAGAAACCATTATCCCTAAATTATTGACGGGGGAAAATAAAGCACACTAAGGTGAATTAACTAGTCCAAGATCATGACTTGGGATTAAAACCCGTGCATCTGGAGCCCCAAACCACTAATATCTATGCCGGAGTGGTGGGTTCCTACAATGACTGTACAGGGAGAATAAGGAAAATCTGACACTGCTGACCAGCAACGGAGACCTGATGGATAACATGATGGTAATTCTGCTTTGGTACTTTCAGGTTCCTGTAAGTTATATGGGGTCAAAAGAACCACCTAAATTCTCCCATTATTATAACCCTGAACACCTGATTTTCCTACCTTAATGGCACTTGCATGTTGATCTCCTGTACCTCTGCCATATGAGATAAAGGAGCAACCTGTAACGTCAGCAGCCTGCTGTACCCCTAGACCCCCACCTCTACCCAGCGCTGGGAGAGTTTACTGGTGGGCTTTGCAGGTATTTGCCAACACGAGACTCGTGAATGCGGGGCTTATCATAGCTATGGCAGGCCATGGGTTTTTGTACTGTTATCTGCTCTCCCCTCCCATCCATTCCTGCTTTCATTTTGTCCACAACACTCATCTCGCCTGTGCTCCCTGTTTCCCTGTTCCCACCCTCAGCTCAGTTGTCTCAATGCAAAAGCAACCAAAGCAGAAACAGTCCAGCCTCACCCCTGTGGCATCGCGCCGAGCCGCGTTGTGGAGCAGATGCACGTGTAATGGGACCAGCACAGGGCGAGATGGGAAGATACCCAATAAGGAAGAAATCTTCAAAGATCTAACTGCCTTAAGTTAAAAAGTCTCTCTTGGTTTTCGAGGAGTTAGAAATTGTTCACATAAAAGACTTGGGGAATACAGAGACAGAAATCCCTATTCCGCAATACAGAGATAAGAGAAGTTTTCAAAATAAAAATAACCCCTATCATCCTGAGCTAGATAAACAACTTAGAAAAATTTCAGGGCGAGTGGTTCCAGCTGACAAACTCATAGGCACTGTAAAACACAGCCTCCTAATGAGGCGTCAGATAAGCAGGGCTTTTACCTAAGAGAGTACCTTGCTGCTTTACCCAGGACACTAAGATAGAAATCAGTTCTGTTAACCCTACCTGTACTTACTCCAAGGAGCAGCAGAGGACGTGTCTGCTGCACCCTCTCCTCTGTGATTCACACGCTACCTAACGACTTCATGTATGCTTTGCTCCTGAAATACATCCTCCGCACAGCTCACAGTACGGATTTTCCAAGCTAAACATAGCTGTACCAAAAGAGGTCTCTCTGTATTATATTCAGTGAAGTCTCCATAGCAGTATGAGCGTCTGGTTTACACACTATTACTGTACAACTGTTTGTTTCAAGACATATTAATTTTTAAACTGTCTAACAGTAAAACCTTCTGAAATTAAAATTACTTAGCTTTGCCTTCCAGATCAGTTAACAACCAGATCTTGAGAAGAAAAGGAGGAGAAAGAAGAAGCAAGGACGCCTCTTTGCTGGCAAAAGTTTGATGGAGAGGAAGAAATGCTTTTGAAAAATCAATTTAATGATCCCAATGCAGGTTAAGTATTTGATGCAGTTACATCATCGACTGTATCTGACAAGTTCTTTTTCTAGACTGTATTCCTGCTGAGCACTAAGAAATCAGATCCTTTGATCTGATTTGAAAGAAATCAGCTTTGAATCCCGCTCACATTCTTCCCCAGCAGTTCCTCTCCAGTAAACAGCCAATATAAAAATACCATATACCAAAATAATTCAAGAAAATTGTGTTCCTAAGTGAGAACTCAGTAAATACACGCATGACACAAGCTACCTTGTGAGCAGTCCTTGCTTCCACTTATGGACTGTCACATACATTATTTCCAGACAAAATCATTTCAGCTGATGACAACCATTTGAATTAGAGGGAAAACCTTAGTAAACAGTATTGCTGTGATTACCTACACTAAATCCGTAGCATGACCTATCTGTGCAAGGCCCACTTGGACAATTATTTTTGGTAATTTGAAAACACTGAAATCACAGATTTTCAGGAAGACGTATGGTTTAATTATAATTTCTATTAGTCCAAATGAAATCTCCAATCAGCAAGTAACAGAAGCATATCAGAGGTGTCTCCTCAACTGGTGAACACTGTCTTATTCCTACTGTAAACCAGCTAAAAAAATACAAGCTTTAAAAAAAAAAATATTGCTTGGATTTGCACATACATATGCAAAGATGTTTACTTTCACTTCAATTTAACTGTTTTCATGAATAATCCATTTAGCTAATCAACATCTGAATTACTCTAAGTAACACTTCATTCAATGTAAAATTAAATATAAAAAGAGAGCAAAAAGTAATTAAAGGAGGACATTATTAAGCTGTTGATTTATTGTTTGCCTTTTGCTAGCATAAGTATTAAGTAACTTCCAGCATTCGCTGGTTGTGGATCAAAACCAAAAGCTATGCCAAATAATGTAAAGCGTTCCGAATCTACCAGTTCAGTGCAAGTGAGTTACTTTTGAAAACTTCATTTCAGAAAGATCTTTCTGCTGTTACGTTATAGGCTGTGTTTTGCTCTCAGAAACTCTCAGTAAGAAAACTACGTACAAAGACACATCAATGAAGTTAGTAGAGGGACTTAGGATTTATACCAGATAAATAAAAACAATGCTGGATTCTTCCTTTCCAAAACTAAGCAAATAACCATATGCGTGCTTTTTTGCTGAGCTATTTATTGAGGCATTGGCAGGCAGTCATTCATTCAACAGCGTGCCTAAAAAATACACAAACAAATCCAGCAATCATTCAAGTGAGGAGACGTTTTTTCAAGATACCAAAAATACACGCTCAGCAACACTGCCCCATTTAATAAGACTGGGGTTACTACAGGACAGCCCACACGCAAGTTCACAGAGGGGAAAACTTGCTGACCTGAAGAAGTCCTGCTTGACTTCCATCATTACCGTTAAAAACATGTAATAGCACTCGAGGGAACAGCAAGAACAGGAGCTGCTTTCCCTCACCAACACCCACTCCCTCACCACATTGGTTTTGAGCAAAAGAGCAAAGACTCATTTGGCAAAGGTCCATAACTAGAAGGCATGCAGGTATTTCCTTTCAAGCCAGCACCAAATAACAAGATAAAGATGGCGAGCATATCAAAACACCACCACATAATGCAATCATCCAAACATCTAAGAAACACCAGGAGACGGGGCTTTTCTAAAATTACAACCCACCCCTAATCCAGGAGGAAGCAGTCAACGATCTGCTTCTGCTCCCAGACACACATAAGTCTGTGGGGCCGGATGGGATTCACCCCAGAGTACTCGGGGAGCTGGCGGGAGAGCTCACCAAGCCTCTCTCCATCACTGATCAACAACCCTGGTCAGCAGGGCAGGTACCAGATGACTGGAGGGTGGCCAATGTGACACCCATCTACAAGAAGGGTCAGAAGGAGGATCCGGGGAACTCCAGGCCTGTCAGCCTGACCTCGGTACCAGGAGAGATCATGGAGAGGATCATCCTGAGTGAGCTCTCACGGCAAGTGCAGGGCAGCCAAGGGGTCAGGGCCAACCAGCGTGGGTTTAGGAAAGGGAGGTCCTGCTTAACCACCCTGATCTCTTTCTATGGCCATGTGAGCTGCCTTCTGGACGCGGGGAAGGCTGTGGACGTTGTCTGTCTGGGCTTTGGTAAGGCCTTTGACACCGTCCCCCACAGCATTCTCCTGGAGAAGCTGGCGAGTCATGGCATAGACAAGTGTACTCTTGGCTGGGTTAAAAACTG
>VXBH01002242.1:189235-261779 GCA_013400035.1 Rynchops niger
GGCAGGGGAGGTTTAGGTTAGATATGAGGAGGAATTACTTTAGTGAGAGAGTGGTCAGGCACTGGGACAGCCTGCCCAGGAAGGGGGTTGAGTCCCCATCCCTCGAGGTGTTTAAGAACCGTCTGGATGTGGCACTTCAGGGCATGCTCTAGTGGCAGAGATTGTAGGTTGTTTGGTTGGACTCGATGATCTCAAAGGTCCTTTCCAACCATGAAGATTATGTGATACTGTAAAAGTTGCTACAGAAAGCAAATAGGTGTTAAAAATAAATCTGATATTGTGAATTTAACGTTTCAGTCACAATGGTTCCTACAAACACTATTCTATTCTATTTTAAAATCTCACCATCTTATATTTAAAGACCTGTCCACGCTGCAGTTTCACTGAATGGCCCCATCAAAGGCTAATCTCACCCCTGAAGGATTACAGATCCATGCATGACATGCTTCACATTTCCACAGCGTATTTATAGCTCAGGGTGGCAATACTCCTTGCAGTCTTTTTTTTTCCCCCAATTATTATAATGGTTCCTTGCAAAGAAGGAATTATAATTAGCTCTACTTTACCAAAGTTAAGAAAATGGCAAATCAAAAGATCTGTACAACATTAAAAATAGTAATATGAGAATTATTCCCTTCAAAGTGCAAAGGGCAAACCTGCTGAATTCAATCATGTAGTTATGCAAAGACACCAGATTTTTCAGGTAATGTCTCATACGAGGCCTCTGGAAACCAACTGTGGAGTTCTAACAGTCTTCAGTCCTTAAGATGAAACCTGTCACCTTCATTACAAAGCCTTTGTATGTAAGAGTGCATCACCCGCCGCTTTGGACATATGTTAATACAGTCAGAAATGACTCATCATTGTATCAGAAAAGCTTCAACAGCACGGACTGAGAAACTACGCCTACAACTGGGATCACAGCTTTTCATTGCCACCACATGAGAAGCAACAGGCTCAGATCTATGACTTTCAGGAAAATAAGCAAGGAAAATATAGGCCACCCTGAAGTGGCCTATAGTCACATGTCGATTCATTCAAGAGCCAGCAATGCGTACATTGTCTTGGTTTATGCGTCTGTGTGAAGCTGCTGAACTGAGTGCTTGCAAGGTCCAGAGTAAGGAAAAGCTTAGCTTTAACCTGAGATTTTCCTGTCTCCTTACCACGTGAGAAGCAGTCTTCCTCTTCAATAAATTAATATTTTAGTAACAGTTTAATCAAGTAGAGGAAATCATCTACTAAAAAGGTAGCCTACTGCCTTACAGGAAATCTAGCCAAAGGGATCCTGGTATTTCCAAAACGTGAGACTACTTCACAGATCGGAAGGCATCTAAAACTGAATAAGCTATGGATCAGTAATTCTTACACAAGTGTACGAATGGGGAGAAGGAAAATTAGTTTTAACTGCAAATGAAACCCAAGCAAACAGCAAACAAAATGGTCAGGATATAAAAGCTGATATTTTCCCTTAACCCTGTTCCACTGCTGCAATCCAAGACCAGCAACCTCCTTGTGAAATGGCTCCTCGGCCACGGGGACGTCGCTTCTAGCAGCCTGTGAGCGACTCCATACAGGCCAGGAGAAATATCCTGATTTAACCTAACAGGCAGATGCTTGTGTGGCTTGCTTTCTTTTACACCACTCACATTTTTTGAGCTGTATTGTATAATGTGAATTTTATAAATAAAAACACATTTGCTTTTATCCTAACCTGACTTAAGGAGAATTTCAAAGAACACCTGGGAAGGGAGGTAGTGAACAGCATCTCAGCATGTTTTCCAGGAAGATGGTTCACAGCACGAGCCACTGCAAGCCTCCTCGCTGGCAACCATGATTATGGAAGTCCCATAGCATTCAAAATACTTGGGAAAACACCTGCATTTCCAAAGAGCATAACAGGCAACATATTCTTATATCAACAATAATACTATATAAATTCAGAGGTGGAGTCATTCCTCGGTCCATAACTTACAGACCAAACAGATTAGTCTAGATTTATGATAGAGTTCTTGCTCCAGCTATAAAGTATAACCCTGACATTACAATATAAACTGGTATTAATTTAAAATTCAAGTTTCTCCAGCACGTGTATTTTCCTCACCTTTGTTTATCTACTTAACGTCCGTCATACTTCACCTCTCTTATCAGTGTACGTCTCTCCTGCTTCTGCAGTCCTGGCCTCTCTTCCCTGTATACTTTGTTTCTTGCAATGATTTCAGTGGTTTACTTGCTTTTCAGCAGCATATGATTAACTAGAAAATAATTTTTTTTGTTAGCTGTACGTATTTGAAAGCTGCAAATTAACAGTTGCACTCAGAGCTGACAAATGGACCAGATGGATGGCAGTCCCTCTGCCAGGCTCCAGCCAAGTGACCGACGGGGCAAGAATCACATGGCAGGAGGCAGACATGGGGGTCTCTGGCGAGCGCAGCCCGGGAGCCCAAATTCCAAGCCGTAAAGCTCTCTGGAATCACCTGCTTAGAAACATACTTTCAGGAAGTTTAAAAGAAAAATAAAACCCACAGTCCTTTTGTTTTCACTAAACTATTTTATTCCATTACATGGAAGTAATCAGCCTTAGGCTGCAGCCCCATCTCCACAGGTGGGTGTGCTTTTCCATATCTTCTCCATACACGACACTGTTCACCCTGATACATATCTTCCCGAGTTGGTAAGCAAAGAAGAACAATATACAAAAGAGAGAACTAAAGCCCTTACAGACTAGCAAAGGGATGAACAAAGTGAGCTTACATCTAGCTAAAGAGCAGGTTTTGCTCTCTGCAGGTTGTCTCTGGCAGTTTTTACATTAAATCCTGAAGACGAAATCCTGGAAATACCACTTGCAATACCACTGGAAAAGTAAGTGGGTTTGACGGCTAAGGACTAGCGGCTGAGCAGTGCCCTGCAGTTGAAAGAAGGGCTCCACCGTTCTCCCCTCTTCGCTCTCCATTCTATTTTTGTTTCTGTCTGGACATCAAGGCCACTCCTGCCTTCGGTTGTTAAAGGCTACGAAGCTTGTGTTCAAACCTAAGTTAGTGCAAAACTGTATCAAATGTAAAAGCTAGATCTTACTGGCATTAAAAGCAAATAAAGTTTCTGCATCTCAAAGAAGTTTTCTTTCGGTAAATTCTGATGTCATGTCACTAAGAAGAGTCGATTGGCCATGGCAAGTAACACAGGTCAGTTTGCCACATACTCCTTTCTTCCAACAACTCGTGAAACACTCTGTGGGGTCAATGAAAAGCTACCTTCAGCATCCAGATTTTACAAATTCAAGTACCTTAAAAACATTATATTTTTCTTAGCATTTGAAGAAGGTGAATTTCAAATAATAGCCACCACTTTAACAGTAAAAATGCTGAAATTCAGTCATTTTCTTTGACGGGCTCATTACAATTGGGCATACATTCATGGAAGGTGCTCTCCCAGGTTTGGTTGCAAGTCCGAGTCAACTGTCTTGATCAACTAGCTCGATCAACTGGCTCTTTGAGGTTAACATTATCTAACTGGGCAAGTACTAAAAATCAGAGAGAGATGAAAAGAGTAAAGGAACAGGTGGAAACCACTGGTGACCTTGAGAAAATGCATAGTGAAATGTGTCCAGGGAAAAGGCCTTCCTGTGTGGGAAAGTAGCTTAAAGGCATATAGGCAGGTGTAATGTAGAAGAGTGACAGACAATAAACACGCAAGATAGAATACAACACTTAGAGAGCTGTAAAAATACTTAGTTTGAGACGGTTTTTTATTATTATTAAACTATGCAGCCATATTACAGAACTAATTGAACTCTAAAGAATTAAATTATAATAGAAGCCAATTAGAAGAACAAACTCTTCAAGTAGACAATTCAATCAGGTTACCAATATTACAGTTGCAAGAGACAAATTTAGACCTTTCCATCTCAAGATAAAAGTACCGTTAATGAGGTGGACAGATGATGACTTTTCGCACCCTAATTACATAGGTTTGAATTTCATGCATCAACGCACGCACTCTGTCAAGGAAAACTGACGTACCTTCAGCACCTCTTCCAGCTGACCATGGGGCCATCCTAAGTCTTCCTGTGACAAAGCACTGTACGTAGTCATTAAGTACAGCACACCCACACCAGTATTTGTGAAAACATCTCTCATCTTACCCATGTGGGCATTATGCAGACGCTGACAGTTAAAGCGTACTTTCAGTTTAGAGCTTGGCCCGTGAGGAGTCATCATCTATGGGTCTTTGCAACCATCACGTGCTGAAGTTGACTACAGAGTTAGAAACAAATCTCAGGTTTATCCTCCAAATTCAATAACTACAATGGAATTAAAATATATAGTTTAAAAAAATAAAACAATTTAAATATTATCCTTTCATCTCAATTAAAAATAACATCCAGTCACATGTTGTTGCTCAGGAAGGGACACTGAGAAACCTGATAAATATTACGTGTTAGTTACTCCAGTACCCCAGTTCTGACGTTCAGTGCCACAGGGGGTGACCTGGGTTTTTTTTACTGTTTGTAAAATAGTAAATTTTTCCGTATGATCTTGAAAAGGTAACCAGCAGGGGAATACATCACCATTTGTTACCCTTTCTATCCTTTTTAGAGGCTCTCAATAAACTTGTCTTTGTAACTGAAGCCCTGGCCACAAGGTATTTGATTTCATGGGGAATAAATGGAATGCTATATATAAACCGCTTCATCTGTTTTTCTAAAGAGGTCTGCCTGTGGCTGCCCTGGAAGCGGACATAGTGAATGCCATCAGCAAAACAGATGAAAATAACCCACATGGCAGCTTGAGAAGCCAAGGCTTCGGAAAAATAATTTAAGGATGATGAGATTATTGCACAGGCCTGCTGCAGCCTTATCACTCTTTCAAAGGCTTTATGTAAAAGGTTTATGGCATAAAAAAAATATTGCACACACTATAAATAAATGACACCTCTTCATATGCAAACATTATAAATGCCTACAGTTCTATGTAGTATTATAGTAATCACAATGAAAACTTATTCCTAGTCACTAGTAATAAAATTAACCAAAGCCCAGAGGGATACATGGTTGTATCTGGGGCCCAAAGGTAGTAGCCCTTTTCGCTAACATTAGGAAAATAAAAGGGCACGCAGTAAGACAACAGAACTGACAATTGTCCATCTGATTTCTGCGACTGAATACTAGTTTTAATATCCGTGAGGAATACCAAAGGCACCATTACATGAAAATAAACATTACTAACAACTTTATCTCAGTACTGCACTTAAACCCAAACATAAATTGTGTTTACTGTAGTAAAACTGAAGTATGTGGTTAAATGCTTCTATGGAGTGTGGACCATAAAACTTGGTTCTTCATCTCACTTCATGTCCCATATTCAATAGTTTATACCACATACCGTGCTATTTGGACTCAGAGAACTTGTGGAGTCACAATTCCTGGAGATCCTCAAAACTTGACTGGATACAGTCCTGGTCTGCTCCACCTGGTACTGCTTTGGGCAGAGAGGTTGGACCAGACAATCTCCAGAAGTCCCTCTAAACCTTGATTATTCTGTGATTCTGTACAGTTACCGATTTGGATAAACTCAGGCGAATAAGGCTTTATCCCATTCAACTACTGGTGTTAGAGTGGAAGGTGGTTGTTTTTTTCCAGAAATCTAAACAGAAACAGAGAAAACCACTATGGCCGCTCTACCCCGTTATAAGCATACACGTAATTTTACACATTTCATGTTCACTCACATAAATATGAAGTGGTTTGATTTTGGCATGGTTAACATTATTTGGTGGGGTTTTTTTCATTGTTAAAATATCTCATGCCTTTTTATATCGGAACTGCCAAGCCTTCTATACCACTACAAAAGATATACCTATGTATGAGCACCAGACACTGAAAAGATATGAAAAGAGAAGGTATTCTTTTTTTTCAGTGTGTAAAACTCTTCATTATTTATTTCTGATAAGCTGCAGTCAAATACAAGCTAGACAATATTCCAGAGAAAATCCTGCTTTGTTAACGTCTCAGGCAATTTCTACTTTTCATGAAAGTTTGAAAGCGTACCAATTACATGGTTCTCCAATACAATCACTAAGTAAAGGGAAGACAAATGGGATTATGTACCTCTAAAAACATTCTTAAGTATATTGGAAGGAGAGGAGCATTAAACATCTTTTACCAGGGGGTACCTCAGAATATATACATGAAAAAGGATAGCAATATTCCGCTCTCTCCTCTCCTATGTTATCTTCAAAAGTAAGGTCCAGCCCAGGTCAATAGCCTCCTCAGAAGAAGCCTAGTTAGAGAACAGCCTTTAACATGACTGTGTTACCAAACTCCCTAAGGCAGACCTATTTGTAAAAGCATATCACAGCTTTAACCAAATGCTTTCTGAGACCAGATGACAAAGCTCACTTCAGACATATACAACACTAAGGTTTTAACATGACCCAAAGGGCACCATAGCACTTTTCCTCCTCTTCCGATTCCTGATGTGTAAGATCGTGAAACCAAAGAGGCAGAAGGGCATTTCTGACCTGGTGCTACCCTAACCTCTCCTCCTCTCCTCATGTACATGTCAGTCACACACCACAGTGTATCAAACACTTACACCCACCACATGTATTATTCAGAGAGCGTTGTCAACTCATATGCATGCCAATGTCAAACCTGTAACTTCAGTGGCTACGCATGGTCCACACGAGCAATGTATTCCTACTGCAATGGCCTAATATGGTCATATTTTACATTCTAAATTTGATTTTATGAAGTCAAAACATCTAAATGTTAACAGAAATCTCAGAAAATACAGATTTTTCAAACCTCTGATGCAAGATGAAATTTTTAACAACATTGTTCCTAGTCAGACCCTTAGCTCCCAGAATCCATTATGTCCCCTTAGATCTGAATGACACTGCTGAGACAATCTAACTGTGGGCTACTTCTGAAAAGAACGGTTCCCGTCCAACCTCTTCTGCTAGCACTCACTTAACCCCTACTTCAGGGGCTAATGTGGCAGGAAAACTATGAGAAATGAAAAATAAATTTTAAAAAAGAGAGAAAACAACTCGGGGAGGAACAGGAGTCTGCTTTTTTGGTAGTAACCAGTCACTAGGTTGGCATCACTGTATTGCAGACCATATCTTGTCTTATAGTCATAGTGACTCCTGCCTACATCTCTTCAATCAGGCCTTGGAATTACACAGCTGAAAATATAAATACTAAAGGATGATAGAATTATGTATCTACCTCTTAAAATGAATTTTTAAGAGGTAGATTAAATGTTCCTAAAAACATTTTCTAACCAGTTACTTAATCCTGGATGTACGTTTTATTTTGTCAAGCTTTTTATTTCAACATCCACATACACTAGTGAAGATCCATCACCGGTTAAATTCAGGCAAGAAAATCAGTAGGAGGACGTGTGTAGTAGTGACGATAATTATGGGCTAAACTACAGTTGATCTATCAAGCCCCGAATAACAGATAATCCATGCCTGAGCTCATTAACACAATAATTGAAAGATGCCCCAAGGCCTGGAATATAGGAGATATGACTGAATGTTTACAACAGTCCTTTCTAAACTCAAATGTCTGTGCACCTCCAGCCAAGAAACAGCCCAAGAGAAAATATAACCTTAAGTCCATAGTGCCTGCCTGGTGACTCCCTGACCCTAGAGAGGGAGGAGGGAAGTGGTGTTGAATACAGAACTGTCACAGCTCACGTTCCCATTCCACCAATGCAACCACCTTCGCATCTGGCAAGCCTCTACCAAGGGCTGCCCTGCGGAGACGGCTCCCCCACACATGCTACTGCCTAGAGGTAGCCGTCAGGGCAACATAAGGTGCCAGCTGAACAGTACCGATTCTGCTACCACCCTGCCTCTCAGGCTTTCCAGCAGAGAGAAGGAAAACATAATAATAAAAAACCCCTCAACTTCTGGTCATTAAGGCAATGCTAAAATAACTATTGTGCTCACATTTCACTTGGGTGAAACTATTGACTGGTATGTGGAAAACTGCAGCCATGGACAATCTGGCACCAATTCTTCATTTTCAAAACCTTGAAGCAGCTACTAACTTACGTGATCAACTCCTCTGTTACGTTTGGTCTGTACTGCACCGAAGCTGATCATTTTCATTATTGGTAACATCCTTGTCACATCCATTGCCTAGTTACCTTTAGGCTCCTCGTTCCTCCTTATGATGCCTTACTAGCACCACCGATTTCTACAGTTGCTCTGGAGACGTTTTGCAAAAACATCTATGACCATGATCTGCCAACATTTCCTACGCTGCCCTCAGATAAGCCTAGCACAGTTGCAGTCTGTGGATGTCCCAGCATTTTCAGCGCTTTCTATTAAAAGCTATCCCTCTTTGCTATTGCAGCCACAGAATGGCTGAGGTGTGAAGGTATCTCTGAAGACTGTCTCGTCCGACTCCCTGCTCAGAGCAGGGTCAGCTGGAGCGGGGAGCTCAGGGCTCTGCCCCGTGAGGTTTTTAGTATCTGCACAGTCTCTCTGGGCAACATCTTCCAGTGTTTGACCACCCAAGCGACAATGGAAACACAAAATTGTGCTGCAGTATCCAGAGGGCTAATTTTGTAGTGAGGAGGAATGGTATGCACTGATGGCAGAGTTATCAAGCAGCAGTAGGTGGATATGTTGCTTAAAAATGTTATTCCAAGCCTTGATGGACTCCAAATACTCTGCATGCACTGTGCTGCTTTTTATGTGCATTTCATCCTGCAAATAGTTCAGCCTGTTTTAGCCTTAAGCCTCTGAAGTCTCACTGAAATAAAAGCTATATATAAAGTGTTTCCAGGAGCTGGTTATCCTCCTGCGTATCTTTTTCTTGCCAGGATCATTCCTAAATTATTTTTCATTCCTACAGAAAAGCATAATACAGAAAAATGTTTAAGTATACCCAGCCTTTTCACCCAAACCACATTTTTTTGTTACCCATCCAAACAGTAGATATTAACTAGTTTTTATTTTCGGTTCTAAACTTGGAAGACTGGAAAGAATATAAATATATTTGGTTTTACCTTTGCTGCTGCTCATCGTTATGCTGAGGCATATTGCTATTTGCCAGAAGGCAAAAGGAACGATGAAATTAAGTGGGAGATAAGCCACGCAAATGCAAGAGAGAACAGACTGTGAAGTGCGCTAGCCAAAAACCCAGCTGTATACACAGCACACTTGCTTCCTCCAAGAGATTTTTTTCAGATGACCTTCCTCAATTTTATACTGAGTCCTACAGATCAATAACCACTTTTACTAAAAAGCCATTCACAAAGCACGGGGGCTATACAGAAAGCATTATTTCTCAAGATTGACTATTGCAAGTACTGCATGGGAAGTTATAAAAAATTCTACCCATCAAAGAGATTAAGAGTGGTTAAAAGGAAAAAGGTTGTCTATAACTTTAAGGTAATGTATAATAATGCAAGTATTAGCAAATGACAACCCCTTAAAAGTGCTTACATTATCATTTGCCTAATTACGTAGTTTTAGTATTCTGTGTCACAAGACAAAATAGTATTATTCAATGCACCCAGAAAATATTGGAAATAATCTCTCTCTCAAAGTTCCATTTCAGAATATCAGATTCAACTTATAAAAGTTATATAAATTCAGGAAAAAAAACCCAAACCGACTAAAGGAAAGTAACATTTCCGGGCTGTGGAGAACATCCCACTGGAACGGCAGGACTGAGCGTGCAGGCCCCCTTCTCCTGCCTGCTCTGCGCACAGGCACTAAAGCGTTCCTCGCAATGGCATCAGGAGTCGGGAAGCATGCTGCTGGACCGGGCAAAGTCAGCCCAGGGCCACAAACATAGCAACTCTTCTCTCTTACCCTCTACCACTCAAAATGTGTCCTGTGCAAGGCAAAGGATCCAAAGAACAAAACCTACGAAATGTAGTATCTCTGTAATCAGATAACTGTAATACAGATGAAAAAGAAAATTTGAGGACAGACTAATAGCCTTAATTCTAACAATAATTCTCATTTTCTTGATTTCATATCCTTGTTTTCTTTTCAAATAAGTAGTTTCGTTTCCCTTCATTTTTGTTTCCTCATTGTTTCCTTGCTACAGAAAAATACAAAGCTGTTCTTTCGTGACACTATGGGTAATCGTGACAGCAGAGAAACCGTGGGATATTAAAAACCTCGAGTCTATCTAATTTTAGGTATGGACAGAATGCAATGTAAAAACCACACAACCAGGCGGGTAGACGTACTTAGGTACGTTTCTGTGCCACCAATTTCAAAATTACAAACTGCGCTGTAGACTGAACGTGTATGGTATGGGAACTGAAGCTGACAGAACCCACACTTCAGATAACTGAATAGAGCAGAACAGCTCCTACGAGATTCAAATATGTGAATAATTATGGGCAGGTTTGGCTTAAGTCTTAGCCTCTAAGGCAAAGTCTTCCCCCCTCTGCTCTTTCTTTCCCTCAGTTTTCTGCAGGAAAAATAAAAAAACAACTGTATCCACATCATGAAAAAAAAAAAAAATATCCTTCCACCAAAATATGTTCATTCATTTGGGTAATGTTTATACACAGGTAATCAGCAATGTTTAGTAGCAAAAATGCAGGCATTTACCACTTGACTTTTTTTTGCCACAGAAATTTTCTAGCAAATGAGTCTTTATATGATTAAAGTCATCTAGGACCATTAGCCTCAGCGATGGCAGACGCAGCACTTCGCCCTCCCACGGCCGCCAGCCTGGCTTTTTCAAACGTAGATTGTTTTTTTTCAGATAATCCCCAACACATACTTTATAATTTAGCCACATGGCGCTAACCCATGTGTATCTGTCTGAATCAATTCCAAGAATGTTTTTCACCCCTTACTCTTCCATAATACCAGATCTTAAGGATCAAATTCAGGAAGAAAGATAGTACATTTGCATACAAATGAGCAGTATTACAATCCAGTAGCTTCACTCTCTGTCTCCTCGGGATAATCAGATGCTATTTTCATTTCTGCAGCAGATTATCTGTGTCTTTCAAATAAGCAGATATATTGAAGGTCTTCCCAGGTGCTTGCCTGACCAATTCTACCCACTGGACAATTGATATTTTAGCTCAGCTGGAGACTCTGTCTTCAAAAGTAAGAAGTGAGGCTGGTAATGAAGGGAGACAAAATCCTAATTGCAAATTTATAAATTGTAGCTTATAAAAAAGGGCTAGTAATCAGGAAATTAAATATTTACTAACATGTTTTGTCTCAGCAGGTGTTAACCATATTTCAAGATTTGTCTACAGCAATACAATTATGGGGTGGGGGGAGAGTATCTATAACTATCTACAAGTACAGATTTCAAGTTCTGATTTTCCCGGTACTGCAGAAATAGCAACTACCATTTTTATACGTTGTAAGGCTTTCCACGCAAACCAAAGATTCAATCACAGTTACGTACGAATAACACCGTATATACCAACATCAGCAGGTGTAATACTCGCACAAATGCAGAACTCAGAGGTAAGCCTAGATATAAATTAAAAAGAGGTTACTTAAATGCTGAAAATCTTGCTTTAAATCATTCCTGGATCCCAAGGGATCTTAGTGCAAGACTCTCTGACGTACTGTAAAAGCTCCCTGAAATCTCATGCATCATTCAAAAATTTTGCCTATTTATCTCTTTAAGGATGAATGGCCATGTCATCCTCCACCACTCTTTCTAAATTAGCAGGGACTGATGACTTGTGCTCGGTAGCAGAAAATTCCATTAAGAACCGTACGGCAAAGGGACGGCCACGTCCCAGTGCATCTGAAGGACCAGTGACGCAATCTGGCCGTAGGAAGATGACAGCCCCTTTCTTTCAGAACAACCGCATCCTCCATAAGGGAAAAAGAAATATGCCACACAGACAGTCTTTGCTAATCAACCCGGAAGGCTTTCTTTTTGTTCTCTGGCTATAAACTAAGGGGAAAAAACTGAAAGAAAAAACAGTTCTATGTTTTTTAATTAATCAGCCTGATCCGGACTGGAACACAATACTATTATTCTCAGTCACAACTTTCTGATCACTAAAGCACCACAGACGACCAGTAGTTCATGCATCTTAACTATGTAATTCTGAGCTTAGAAGAAAGCCACACACAAGAAATGTATCGTTAACTTCAGAACGTTTAGTGTTTGGGGGTTTCTCTCTTTAATGCCAGGCTGTATTGTTCCAAATCTTTACAACTTTTTCGTAAACTCACCTAAACAAATTGGGTACATTCTGAACATGAATTCCATCTTAAGGAGGGCTTCCACTGGGAATACATGGTTGAAAAACTAACTTCCTCATAAATTTAACTTTTGTTCTGGCAAGTTCATATGATAACAATCTCCTGATTAAAGCTTTCAGCGGTCTGCTGGGTCTTATGCTAAGTACCAGTCTCAAGAGCTCTCTTACTTGTCTTAAAGTAAGGATAAATAAGGAGTGGAGCTTATTATTTCTGCTGCTACTTCTGATAGTGCTCTGAGGCTTTAGCTAAGATGAGGATCCGACGGTGCTAGCTTTTGTGCAAATACGCTGTAAGAAAGAGTCCCAGAAGTTAAAGATCTACATACAAACAGAAGGATGCTAAAAGGGAGTTACTATCACTCATATTTTACAAAGGGAAAACCAAACCAGGAAGAGATTAAATGACTGGCCGAAACAGTCACTCACCAAAGACTGAACAGTTGGAGCTGGCACTGAATCACCATCTATTGCTTACTGAAAGACTGTCCTCCTCCTCTGCGAACTTCTACAGGCAACGCTGAGGAACACCAGAGGTCCTGAGACCTTGCAGGGGAGAAGCTTTCTTGGCTATGAAGGAGCAAGCTTTCAAAGTGACAAAAAAACCCCAAACCCTTTATCCACACATAAACACACCTGCAAATGAAAAGAGCAGAAACAATTCACTGCAAGGAAATGACTGAGAAAATGTCTCGGCTAATCACAAAAGGAAAGATTAAGATCGAGACCGGAGAACGCAAAGCCTCTCTACTCCCTGTCTGGCTGGGATGTCAAACCTGCCTGGCTGAAATGACACCAAAGGTGCAGCTCAGGTGAGAGCATCTAAATCAATAGCATTTGAGCCTTATATTTACTGCAGCCTTTAAACAACCAGTACCTAACGTGTTTATTATTTTTGGTTTTAGAAGAACTCCTCAGCTGCTCAGCCAGCTATTTTGCTTCCACATCTCAGAAACGATGCCACTGGCCCTAAGACAGCCCTAGGGGATGGGAGCCTGATCTATCCTATCCTTACACGGGCTTAAATTAACAATTTCACTATCTCCCTTGGCAATTTAGTTTATTGGCAAGCTGCTCTTGCATTTTTAATTTACGCACCCTTGAAGTTCATTTTTCTAGGCTGCAGTAACATAGGCTCATTATTTCTTTTACCCTGAACAGCCAGAGCAAGCAAGACCCCAACTTCTACAAGAGTGCTTTCCACACACATCCTTCCTTCAGTTCCTTTCCTATTTCTCTCTAAAATAAACGATGGGTTTGTGTTTCTCCTTTCCTCTTCAAATAGCATTCAGAACTAAACACAGGCTATGTTAAAACCTAACCATTGCCACATAAAACCCCCATGATGAGCTTAGCAGATTAATCTTTACGGTGCGTGAGACTGAAGTGCCCACAAACTGCTAAGCACAACCCAAAGAGAGAAAGAAACAATGAATAGTTTATACACAGAATAATCCTAATAAGTAAAACTGTCGGCAACCTCAGAAAGGGAAGAAACGGCCCTAATTCCTCTACACAATTAGTTTTGTGGGGGGGCTCAACAAGCACAGCCAACCCTCCCTGGAGCTGCTAAGCACTAGATCTGATGCAGAGAAACTGGTGAGAGCGTGACTGCCTCCTTGCCCCTTCAGATCATCTTGGTTTAATGTCCAAGATCAGCATTAGTAAACTTCAGAGTAAATTCAATGAGCTAGCACAAATTACCTAGTATTTGCTGCAGGCTAAGAGCGCGCACACAGAAAATGAATGTAAGTTGGAGTAAGGCACAGCAACTCTTTATCTTCCTTAATCTGTTCTGGTGTCGGAGCCTGTGCAAGTGCTCACCACCTTGCAGTGTTTCGGGAACACAGCCCCAGACCAGTAACTGGCTCCAGGAAAGCGATCACTGCACGTTATCTTCACAACCAGGTCAACTGTGGGATTAAAGCCGCTTATTGTCTGTTACCAGTGCAGTTCTAACCACTTAACACCTACTGAGGTTGATTCTTCATCATTAGCCTGTACTGACATATTTGTATTTCAGTTTCTCTAAATATAATAGAGTAGAAAACACAATCATTTTCTTCTTTTCCAGCATCTTTCAGTTTGATACGTGAAATGGGCATAGCTCTTTATAGCTGCAAATCTCCTGACACAGAGTTCTGTGCTTATGTGCTACAATGCCACTAAACAGCTTTTAAGTCTTGTTATCAAATGCCTTACTGCATGCCAATCAGGGATTTACAGATTAATTTTTAAACAATTTGCCAGGAATCCTACAATATCATAGGCAACTGGTAGTGACTTTAGCACATAACGTGGGTTGGCACTTCTGTCTAAACTTTTTGAGGTCTTTGTAGTTTTGAGCACCAACTATTATCATAAGTGATAACTCCAAGCTGGTTTTGGAGGCTCCCAGATAAAATGATGAATCATATAATATAAATTTTATTTTTCATAAGTAAAATGACTGGTACCAGACTGCTGACAAGTGGCGTTCCTCAGGGGTTAGTACTGGGACCAGTACTGCTTAACATCTTTGTCGGCAGCATGGACAGTGGGATTGCGTGCAACCTCAGCAGGTTTGCTGGCAACAACAAGCTGCGTGGAGCAGTCAACATGCTGGAGGGAAGGGATGCCATCCGGAGGGACCTTGAGAGGTGGGCCTGCAGGAACCTCATGAAGTTCAACAAGACAAAGTGCAAGGTCCTGCATGTGGGCCAGGGCAATCCCAAGCACAAATACAGGCTGGGCAGAGAATGGATTAAGAGCAGCTCTGAGGAAAAGGACTTGCAGCTGTTGGTGCATGAGAAGCTCAACATGAGCCAGCAATGTGCACTTGCAGCCCAGAAAGCCAACCGCATCCTGGGCTGCATCAAAAGAAGCATGGCCAGCAGGTCGAGGGAGGCAATTCTGCCCCTCCACTCCACTCTGGTGAGACCCCACCTGGAGTACTGTGTCCAGCTCTGGAGCCCACAACATAAGAAAGACATGGGCCTGTTGGAGCAAGTCCAGAGGAGGGCCACAAAGATGGTCAGAGGGCTGGAGCACCTCTCCTATGAAGACAGGCTGAGAGAGTTGGGATTGTTCAGCCTGGAGAAGAGAAGGCTCCAGGGAGACCTTACAGGAGCCTTCCAGTACCTAAAAGGGGCCTACAGGAAAGATGGGGAGGGACTCTTTATGAGAGAGTGCAGTGATAGGATGAAGGGTACTGGTTTTAAACTGAAAGAGCTTAGATTTAGATTAGATATTAGGAAGAAATTCTTTACAGTGAGGGTGATAAGACACTGGAATAGATTGCCCAGAAAAGCTGAACACCTGGAGGTGAACTCCCTGGAAGTGTTCAAGACCAGAGGGGATGGGGCTTTAAGTAGCCTGGTCTAGTGGGAGGTGTCCCTGGCAGGGGGTTGGAACTGGATGATCTTTAAGGTCCCTTCCAACCCAAACTATTCGATGAGTCTATGAAATGCAAAAAGACCAGATATTTTGTAGTATGAAAAGGAGGAAACCCCACTATGTGGCTGTATAATTAAAGACTTGTTCTTGATGCCTGTGCATAAACTAGAGAACTCGTGTCACACAGCCAAATTTAATTCAGGAACTTTGTGACAGTCAGGCACTCGGTATTTCATCTGCCATAGTGTTCTTTCACAATTTTTAAATTATATTGTACCCACTCATTTCAACACTAGAACAGGTGCGATGTGCCTAGTGCAATACCATTTTAGATAAAATGAAAGCATTTCATGAGTGAGAAGACCGCTTACCAGCACAGATGCTTTCAACTTCAATATACCAAACCATTTGGGCATTGGACTGTCCTCTCAGTTGGCATAAAAGGTATCAAGACATGAAAAAGAAGCTAAATCCAGAGATACTTCTTCAGTAGTAATAAAATTAGCCACAAATGCCATCTGTCATTGAGTTGCTGTGTGCAATAAAGGATCATATAATAACATAGCAACATTTCTTTTATTACTAGCTCATCTTCCTGAAGAAAAGACCCTAAAAGACAACAATTATTACACAGAATAATTTTTTAAGGATATGTATCTTTTCACAAACACATTATTTATTTTAAAGCTAACACTACGGCTGATTCTATTGTAATCAGAAGAGAATTTTCATCATTTTCAGCGGGCTTAAGATTCGACCCTAAATTTTGCGGTTCACCCTCAAAGCTCCTGGAGAGCTGACAAACTTTGTGTGCTTCTGAAGCCAATTCTTGTGCCTTGCTTGGGCACTTTACGTCAAGAAGGTAGTAAAAATAATGCAATTCCTTCCCTTACTCAGGCTGCTGTCACTGCACAGACTGTGTAGAAGTGGCCAGTTTAGCCCGGTCCAAAAGGAGACATGGGGACAGTTAACCTGATTTACAGAAATATTAAGCAGCCTTCAATCCAAGTGGCTTTCTGACATTGCTCCGGTTTTTCTGAGAGCAAAATTTGGTTCTCTTCCTCAGTCTGCCTGCCTGGGACTGCAGGAGCTGGGACTCCTACGGAGCCGCACTCTCAGCCCAGCACTCAACTCAGTTCCCACTCTTCTGCCCGAATACAAGTCAGTGGTGACAGGCTCTGAAGTAAGTCCCATCCCAATGCTACAGTGAGAAGAAAAAAAGAACCACGACCAATCCATAGGAGACAGTAATTGCATAGAAATGCTGTCAAGTTAACAGTCCAAAGTTGATAACTTATTTTACACTACTAAAATGCATAGTAGTACTGCTCCCCCCTACAGGCAGAATACAAATCAAGTTTAAGTAGGATGAGCAAAAACTAAATAGATTTTCACTAAGCATCTCACAAATGAGTCCATTGCTTAGATTTAATTATTTATTTCCTTCCTTTAGAAAGTGTCCTAAGACCTAAAAATATCATAGATGACAATCTCTGTACCTGTTCTGAGCTCTAAAAAATAGGTACCGTACAAAACAAACCAACCAGCCAACTCACCCAAGCATATACTGCCAAGAACAGCCATCATGCAGATAAGTTCTTTCTTTTTCATAATCCAACCTGAATAAATTAATTTTCTAGGAACTTAGGATAACCTATGTGATTTTCACACTGTATGCTTAAAAGGTATAACTCAGCTACATTGCACTTGTGTTTTCATCTCTCCACAGCCAATATACAAGCTGAAAAGACAGCATGTGTTGCGATGTCTTCTCATGTAAAAGGACTGATTTGGGATGCTTTTGGTAGCAATTCAACAATCGCATTAAACACTACTTCAATTTCCCTTTCCCCAAAGGGAAAGGCTGAAATAATTGATTTTGTGAAATTTCTGCAGTCTTTCACTAGAGCAATGACAGATAAAAAGACTTCTGACAGTATGAGAAAGACAATACTGGAAGAGAAGCATCTGGTTATCGTAATGCACAGCTACAAGCAGACCGCCTTCGGGTCCCATTAACTCCTACCAATTAATCTGTCTCAAGTAGCCCTCTGCATTTCTCTTGCCAGCTACACGTTGGCGGGTTAGTATTTCAGTAGTACTTTGAAGCAATTTACAGATGATCGGTAACATTGCCACTTGGATACTTACTTAGAGGTAAGAAATACTGCAAGGACTTATAATTTTCATTTTCTCAATGAAAGACAAATTTGCAACATCTGAGACAAAAGGAATGTACTTTTTTCAACTATAAGAGAAGAGTTTTATACAAGTTGTGTGACCAATTTTTCAAGTCACTGAATTCTGCACTGAGCTTGGTATTACATTTGGTGACCTTCTGGTGGCCAGACTACATGATTCACTGGTCCCCTCCTTCCCTCGGCTCTTAGAGATTTGGATAGTTTCATTCTTCTAAATTACAATGTAGACACTGACATGAGGATTAAAAGAACTCCTGATCATTGTCTGCACTGACGTGCAAGTAGCTGCAAATAAATACTAGCACCAAATTAATTTTGTTTTGATGTAAATGAAATAATCTTCAGACTACCTCTACGTTCTTTCTCTAGGAGATTAGGTAAATCTGTTGACTTCTGTAGCTTTCAGTCTTTCATTTTTATTTCAAATTAAGATTGTTCAAATAATTTCTCTAACGTTTCCAAAAAACCAGACTTGCTGATTTGTTTGTTTCCTGCTGGACTCCTTGAAGAGAACATTCAAAAGCAAAGCTCTACAAATGGTGACAGAATTGAACAGTACTGACCATCATAGATCTTCCAGGAAAATTAAAATCCTCTAATGTTAAAATAAGCCTACTAACCACCAAACAGCTTGGTCTCTTTACCAGAAGTTAATGTAGCTTCAAGTCATCAAGCAAAAACAAAAAAGAAATTAAAAAAAAATAAAAAATCAACTTTTGAAACAACTAAGCAGAGTCTTCCAAAGCCATGGAAAATGTGACTACCGAAAGACAACTCGGATGAAAAATGAGCTACTTTTCTCTAGTCAACTAAAGAAAGCAAAGCATTATAAATAGGTCATAACAAAAACAGATTCTGCCTTAAAAAGAAACCTCCAGTCCTAGCCACGAGCAGATCTATTTACCCACTACTGAAAATTCCTGGAAGACATCTGCTGAAAAGAAAGGCCATTCCCTGCTCTGGTCCAAACACTTCTCAACAGCATCAAACGGGAGGAGGGACAAACAGAAAGGGGGTCTTGTTGGTTTGTTTGTTTTTTTTTCCATTATTGTTATAGTGAGAGCTTCTGCTTTGATCTCCTTTATTCCTCTGCTCTGTTCTCCCATCTCATGTTTCACCACATTTGAACACCACCACAGCTGCAGGGCAGACAAAGCCAGCGTCCTATGTGCTCCCCATCAAGTCAAAGCATTTAACTACGTGATGCTTGCTACCAGACTTCCTAAGTGAAGTTCCTGCTGTTAACAGCTTCTGCTAATGGACATTATTATTATCACCAACTATTTTTTTTCCAAGTAAACATATGTTAGAATCCCCAGAAACATCTCTTTTTCCACTGACGGAAGCAATCCAATTCCAACTGGATAGTTTCACTTGCAGTTAACTTTTTGGATCTTTTCCATTTATGAACCAGTACAGAATCCACAATTTGATGGTTTCACTTTTAAAAACTGTAGATAGCCTATTTTCCCATAAATGCTGAAATCCAAATGGGCCAACTAAGTAGTAGGCAAGTTCTTGCCTAATCCAACAGGAAGCTACATTTTCTTCCCTTGATTTGTTCAAATATTAAGAGGAACTTCAGCTTCCGCAGTATTTTCTTTCTTTCAAACAGACCTACAAAGGTAAAAATCTGGTTTCTCGGGCAGCAAAAGCAATCTCCTTTTCATAAGCTTAAACATTCTTCCTTATTAAAGTATTATTTCAAGTTGCTCCATAGAAATCAAGTTTATCTTGTAGCATGCAGCAAGACAGCCAGCCAGTTGAACTGCAGATGGATGTGCATCCATCAGTCACACTGATATGGCGAGGTAGTATAAGCAGCAAAATCCAGTATCTTGAAAAACAATAACGTCTGCATCAGAGCAAAGATGCACTCTAAATTTTATTAAGCTTCACAGTCACAAAAGACTCAAGCGTTATGTAAATCTCTGATACAGAGAATGAGATACAATATATTTGATTACTGCTGCGTCACACATCAGGGAACTAAGACAGCGTTTCATATTAGGTGTGTGCTTTTTTTGAAGTAATGAAAAGACACCTATGGCAATTCAGAAAAAAAGTAAAGAAATATTAAAATTTAGATTTAGACACTGGGAAACAATTTGAAGGCTTGAACACTCTCAGAAAAAGGAAAAAATAAAAAAAGGAATGCATCAGTTAAGGAAACCAGCACCACAAAGAGTCACAAAGTGATTCTGAGAAAAATGATGAAAAATTCAGTTTTATTCTCAGCTAAGCCATCTTTCCAACGCAACACAAGCTGTACAAGATAAAGGGAAATCACAGGGAGACTGGAACTGGAGCACAAATTCATGCAAGTAAATAAAGACTATTGGTCCAATGATATAACAACCCTTTCCACCTGTGTAGCATTTTTCCTGTTCAAAATAACAAAATACTGTGCCGTTTAAAAAAGAATTGTTATTCAGCTCAAGCTACATCAATAATTACAAACGCAAGTCATAGAATGAAGTTCAAAGAAGCAGACACAAAATTTCCTTCGACTGGAAGTTACTTCTCTCCTTTCCAAGCCAAACCTCATAGAAAGTGTGGTACGGTCAGACAATTAGCTTGTGTCTGTCTTGGATCACACAACCTATCCTGTCTCTTTGAAAGTAGGCTTCTCCTCTACAGTCCTCTCCGAAGTGCTTTGCCTTGTCAAACTTTGCACGCCTGCAATGATTCTGTTCCTCAGTAAACCTTCAATCAATTTATTTTTCATATCCCTTATCAAAAGTAAATACCATTCTCCTCAGCCTGCAGCTCAGACTGAAGGATCAATTTTAAAATAGTATTTCTTCCTAAGGTGAGTCATCTTAAAATGCCAGTGCTTTACATTTTAGTATCAAAGCCATCATCACTTCAGATCAAGCACTGATGCCAATGGATTTACACACGAAGCCCTGCCAAATAACCCAATTTGGAAGGCAATTAATCTCTCATTAGCTTTGTACTTTTACTTTAAAAAAATAATTTATTGGACAAAAGTCTGTAGATCTCACCCAAGAATACATTAGTAAGCATCGCAGTGAGTCATAAACACCAAATACCTACTCAGTGCTGCTAACAAGACCCCGCTGAGGTTGTTTCTGAATATTATCCTCCATAACGAGATAGGTTTAATCAACAGTGTTATGCAAAACCTCCATTTAACAGCTAGAAGAGACAGAGTCCCAAATTCACGCTCTGGTCTGAAGCTTCCCCTCTGTCTTCTCTTATCACTGAAACATAACGGTTTTAAATATTTATTTGGTTGGAAAGCTCATTTTAATATCTGAAGGTGAATGTTTCTTTTTACGAGTGTCAACTATGTTAGCTGAGCTGTTCACATTATGCAAAAGGGGCTAAAATATTCAGTTTTATAATTAAAAGATGGGCTTTTTTGCAGAATTAGAGAATGGCTGAGGTTGGAAGGTCATCTGGAAGTCATCTGGTCCAAGCACCTGCTCAGTCAGGGCCACCTAGAGCCGGCTGCCCAGGACCGTGTCCAGGCAGCTTGTGAGTATTTCCAAGGAAGGAAACTCCACAAATACTCTGGGCAACCCGTGCCAGCGCTCAGTCACCCTCACAGGGAGAAAGCGTGGCCTGACGTTCTGAGGGAACCCCCTGTGTTTCAGTTTGTGCCCTTTGCCTCCCGTTCTGTCACCGGGCAGCACTCAGCTCTCTACTCAGCTACAAAAAAAAAAAGAAAAATCAGACTTTACAAGGACTTAGGGGAGAATGAAGCAAGTGCCTTTGACATTTTAAAGAAAATTTAAGTAACAATTAAGGCCGTGTATCTGTTAATGTCTGCATTCCCTTGCTAAACTTCTCTTTTTCCATTTCCCAATACAATGACTCATTTATAGATTTTAGCCCTTTGACTAGTACGTGTACTAGCTTTTCTCTGTTCTTTCCAAACCTTTGTCTTATGAGAACTTTATTCCTTTGTATGTTTATTCTAGTTTGTAGGCGCCTGTGTCCTTCACCTACTCTTTGCATTTTAATATCTTCTCAAGGGAATGTGTTACATCATTTCCATATATTTATTGTACTCCATTCAACAATACTGATATTAGACATTTAGTATCTTCTCACTAAAACTTTAAAAAATGTTCACCATTTTCAAGGTGGACAAATACTACTGAATTAAGTGATCTGCTACCTGGAACCAGAGTAAAGCAGCCTTATGAAACACAAGTGTGTTGTTATTCCTACGCCACCGAACGCAGCATGATCAAAGATGGGAAGGTGGACACCTCTAATAAGACCCACAAGTCTTCCCCTCAACGCATGAGATCTCTCTGAGAAAGGCAGTCACAAACACTAGTTGCCAGAAAACAGATCAATACTTCAGTATGTCAGTATTACTATGGAGCGAGCCTAGCAAAATTATACATACTTATTACCTGGCCAAGAGAGAGGAATCAAGTACACTGCTTATATAAACACATTTTTAAATGCTTACACATTTTAAAACAAATAAAGGTTACCTTCGTTCTTGTGACAAAAGTATAAGATATGGATAACTGATTATATGACACCTTTAAATACATAAAGGCCAAGGCTACAGATGCCAGAAAGAAGACCCTCACAACACTTCAAACACACTTATTGCCATTAACGAGTCAGGTGAACAGCTGCTCCGATTTGCCAACCCTGGAACAAACCTCCCCGACCTTCTAGCCAACAAGGTATGGAACTTCTGTTTAGCTTCATGGCCTGATGTCATGTAGAAAGACTCCTCCACGTTGTGTGGGACGGGCCCCCTGAGCACAGGCACACACCTCTTCACCACAAAATCCAGCTAGAATTCAGGTCCCAGGGAGGAACGAGCAGGACTCACAGCCCGCACCCTGCTCACTTTGTGCTCTTCCCTAACTCCTCTACACGGCAAAGTAGCCTCTATGGCTTTATTAGCTTCCCTGGGGGGCCTTCAGAGCATGACCAAAGGTACAACGGTGACCGTGGCTCATCTGCCTGCCCACCCCCCACGTGGACCCCCCTCACAGTGAGCAGCTCAGGGAGACCCCAGGAGCAGGGCCAGGGCTGCAGAGGTGGCTGGTGCCCCAGAGAGGACACATGACACTAAGGCTGCGCACCTCCAAGAAACAAACACGGCTTGCAGGAAAAAACAGGAGATGTAAAGCAAGCTTCTTGCAAGGCATGTGAAGATGCGGTCACAGCCAAGTAAGCCGGCAGCTCTCCGTAGTCATCTCGTCAAACCAAGCTCCCTCTTCTCCCACGAGCAAACAGATCTCACTTTCAGGTCCCATCTGTATGTACAACGCTCCAGGCCTGCCAATGTGGTTTTGGCAAACTGACTGACATGGCTTTTGAAGCTGTTCAACGTCTTTTATCTACATGTGTGCATGGTGAATGCAGCCATCCTTCACACTGGAAAAAAATACAAACGTATCATCATTCATCGCCACTGTTTTGACACATATTACATGGAACAAAGAAGCAGGAACTGTACTGGGAGTCCACGTCAGGTCCTTTATCCATCATCAGTTAAAATGTCCCCCACTGGGCCTTCTTTCGAAGAAATACATCAGCCCTAACTATAACAAGTGGTAATCGTCGTTATTATGTTGGTCACTATTCGCAACTGTAAAGGGGTGGCAGAGACAGGGAAAACAGAAACCAGCATTACGCCATTGTCTGGGTTTTCTTTTCTATTATGTGTAGCTCTTGTTCCTCTAGTCTCAAAATGCATGTAAGGCAACTTGAAAACACATTGAGAACACAAAAAAAAAAGATGACTCAAATTATGGATAGATTAGATTCTGTGTGAGTAACTGATGCACTAGCACTATTCCAATGAGGAAAATAAATGACTATAAAGGGATATCACATAGTTCTGTTAAATCAGGAGTGGCATGGAGTAAATAGGTAACGACTGTTACTGCTTTTTCCAGTGCAGAAAATAAAGGTCATTGAAGGAAATCAGAAGGATGGATACCTAAATGACAAAAGAACGTACTTTTTCCACACAACTCATAGGTACATTGTACTATTCACTATACAGGATAGGTCAAAATTTTACACAGATGCAAAAAGCAGTTAGGCAAAATCACAGAAGAAAGCTGTAAGGACACAAAGTCCAGGTACCTGGCCCAGCAAACTCCTGAGCTGCAGACTCACCGAAAATGAGGATCTGTATCAGGAAAGCACAACTACGAACCTACTGGGGCTTAAACTTTTTCCTGTGTGTCAGCTAATGGTCCCTGACAGAGACAGGACACAGTGCCATCTGGACATTTGATCTGATTCTCTAGGGATGCTTTTAACCACTGTGGACAAAGCCTTTAACATGTAAAACTTTATGCTGTCCTCTCTCAAACTGGTGACACACAGCTACAAATTCGTTCTAAAAATTGTCAGTGTCAGCATTAACCTTCTCTTCCCCCCTCCTCCCCCAACTCCAGTAAAGTCTTCTCAGTCTTTCACTCCTTTTCTCAAAAAGTCAATATTTGAAGTTTTAACTACCTCTTTTGTTCTTTTCACATCAAAAAGTTCAATTGTATAACTAAGTTAAAATCCTAACAAGAGACATTTTAAGAACACTGAGCAGTATATCTATAAGCAAGCTAATATAACAATGCAGGCAACTTCACATACATCTATTTCTACTGTACATCTCAGCACAGAACTTTACCACACCAAATACCTCAAATCACAGTTGCAATGAACACCTCAAGACCTTGCAGAACTTCTTAGATCGTATTACCACCAGAAAGTCCAAGTAGAAATCTCTGGCCTGAATTAATCTATCAATAAGCAATGGGAATCAAGTTGGCATGCCAGAAAGCAGGACTGAGCCATCTCAAAAATATACGTGGGGTTTGGAGCTGATGTAATTAAAGATGAGGAGAGAGATCAGCAAGACAAAGAGATGCTAAGCACCAGCTACGGCTGAAGAGTTTCATTCCAAAATGTAAAAGGAAACTACTAGAAACACAGGAAGAGCAGGATTTAGAAGTGTGGTAACGACAAATAAAATGAAAAAAAATATGAAAATACTCCATTTTCAAAGAGCAGCTTCTCAGAAAGTTCTGAAAACTGGGGTGTTTTATGACAACCATAAACCCAGTACCACAGCAATAGTTTTTAGAAGTCTCACAGCATACTACCAGTGAAGAACCGAAGTCGGGAAGTGCTAAACAGTAGATTGCATACAGAGTGTAAAACAGACCACTCCTTTCATCATATTCCTTCTACCCCCATCCTGCACATCTGGGCATCGCACCCATCTGTGGGTCCGTTCAACACTGCCATGAAGAGGATGGGGCTTCCCAATGGTATGGCAATTTTGAATTTATGAAGACAACTGCAGCGTCCAAGAGAGCTTCAGTAGAGTCAGAGCTCTGCTTGATGCGATGGAAATCACTACCTTACATTCTCTTAGCTATTTCAACTGATGTACGTTTTAAATGAAAACAGCCATTCTATTTTAAACTTACAGACACCAAGCACACATTAGTGAAGAGGAACATGAAATCTGCAATGCCCTACGACTTTGTAAACCTCCAGCCATGCTGTTTACAATATCCCTTGGACACCTGTCACAAACCAGCCAGGTTATGACTCTCCAATTTATACAAAACTCTATAGGTAAGAATTGGTAGCATCTTCCTAGTCACCTGCAGATTGCCCTCGGTTACACTTTTGAGACAGGACAGTAATGACTGAAACCTGCTCCAGTTAGGTGACGATTACACACGCTCTCCTGACTCCAATGCGGAGGGGATTCCACAAATGAGCTGCCCCAGCACCGGCACTGGGCATTGCGGCGGGACCACTGGCAACAGGCAAGCATAAAACTTAAAGGTCACAGCAAGCAAGACACGGGAGTTCTTACAACTGCTGCCTTTTGGCACGTCCACTCTGCCCAGTACTTCTCCGATTATCCTCCAGGACAGTCAAGTTCCAGCTTTCACAAGCACCAATTTCACATAAAGAGATTCAAAAGGAATGAAAGAAGAAAGAGCAATACATGGTAACATTATTATTAAAATATTTTTTATGCAAAAGGGTGCGACTGCAAGGGAGTAAAAACTACAGGAATCCTGCTTGAGGAAAACCAGCAGTGGAACTAAAGATATACTTTACTGTTATTATTAATTTATTTGTGCCATTTAAACAAATGCTGAAACGGGCCAAGTGGAAAAAATAACCATCAGTAAGAATCCCATAAATGGGCAGCTATGCAAAGCAGAAAACCAACCACAGGTTGCCAGAAGGTATAATAAAAGAGCAGCATAAGGTTCAGGGTGTGTTTGTTTTGAAATTTAGAGCCGGGAGCGTGAGTTGATGTTACCAAAAATGCCAAGTCACATGTTAGACTTTTCTCCCACCCTCAATAACTTAACCTGTTTGGGGACAATAATTTGGCACAGGTGAAGGATTACAGTGCAGATTACAGACAAGTAGGGTCTATTTGTGGAGAAATAATCTATTAGAAAGGGGATGGTTTAGATAAACCCTTGTACTTGGTTTTCATCAACCTATGCATTCTGATAGCTACAAAGAGCTTTTCTTGGGGAAGATGAGAAGAAATCAACAAGGTCAGTAAAATCCAAAACCTCAAAAGGATGCATCTTTTTACAACCTCTAGACCTCATCCTGCACAACATTTCAGTACTTGGGTCTTCTGTGCTTAAGGGGTGGATAAGAGCCCTGACACTGTAATTCCAACCAAAGAAAGCAAACTTCTGTTTCGGAAGAGCAGCTTTCTGACTTTTATCAGCATCACCATCTCCTTCCTTGCAGCTAGTTATTTACGGGCAGGTTGAAACAGCCAGGCAAAACCAAACGGAAGCCTGCAGGCTGCACGTCAGAAAGGCACTCTGCCTGCTCTGGATGCCACATTGCACCGTGACTTCCACCCCTATGCAACGACTTACAGTTTTGTGTAACATTTCAGCATGAACTTATTTCCTTGCCCTTTTCTGGCTGCCTTTACTGGAAGTCTTGTTTATTTTGACCTATTTCAGGTCCCCTCCCTTTGCTCTTTTATCTGCTACCCATGTTTTTCCATTCCTTTGAGTAGCTGAGAACTAATCCCTTTGTGGGTGGTTTGCAAGAGGTTATTGGGCTTGTCCTTGTGCCCAATTATATTTTTTAAAATTTTGTCTGGCTACGTGTTTTATTTGGCAGTTTTATGTAGGGATTTGGTTTTAGTGTTTAGTATCTGTTTTAATTCAGCCCATAGATGCTTCACAACAGGCAACTTAAAATAAATAAGGATGACAGTCAAATGGTTTCACACCATACACGGGCAAGAACAGAGTTGTTGCAATAAAGTATTTCAGTGATAAATGAATTAACAGGCCCAGACAAGAGGTAAACATCTAAAGGCGCTTTTATCTAATGCCTTTCATCTGAAAGGTCCCTGGAGCACTCTATTATATGGCTTTATTTATAAAAGGGAGATCATAAAATAGATTAATATTCTAAAAGACCCAGCATGCTATTTGTGCTATTTGTTTTTTGATGTCAGATGGCTTGGGTTTAGCATCCTTGTGACTGAGAGATCCTGCTTCGGTGCTTTCTGCTCCCTAGCTTGACCCGGTGTCTTACTGCTGGGATCCTTTGCTGACGAAAACCCTGCAAAGCCGGGGAAGCAAATGAAGAACTCCTGCTACAGCTCAGCTTCAGGAACAGCCTGTCTCCAGCGACAGATCCACTCAGCCACCTGCACCACAGAGTGCAACTACTGTAGGTTTGCGGTGGCTCTTGCAGCTGTGTAAGGTGTAACAGTTTATCAGTGTTGGTGGTAACAACCCAAAGGAGAAGGGAAGCCGAATCTCATTCCTTAGCACGGCCGTGACAAAGGACCTGGGCTCCACAGCCGTGCCGCCTTCAGCGAGGCATGGGAATGAGCATATTCTACAGCTGCTGCTCAGGCAACATCCACCTGAGGGCCAAATACAACTCGCTGGTACAAGTCACCTGTTTCTTTTTACTGCTTCTGGAAAGGACGTGACTGTAGTGCCCCAGGCAAAGTCCCGTTGTGTGGCACAGGAGGAGTCAAAGCACACAATTTGCTCTTAACACTCGAATAAGGTATTGGTTCATCTAGGTAGAAGACTGGGCATCAGTGGTCTAGATAAACTGTGCTCCTCATCACTACCTGAGAGAAATGTGGTATAAAACACCAGACTGATCCCTTGGATTGACACCCACTGCTTCCAGTGACAATGACAAGAAGTGGCAGGAAATTTCAAAACAGCATCCAGGTTTATTAGCTTGCTAATAACCACCCAAAAATGAATACAAATTGGTGAGCAGCCTTCCATCAGTTATGTGATTGTCATGATTAGAGCTGTTCCAAAAATCCTGAAAAATAAGCCTCTTATTTTGAACTTAGACGACTATTGGCTCACAGAAGTGGAAAATCTGTGTCTTCAATTTTATTTTAAGTATTTTCAAGGTTTCCCCTCCCTACTTATTCCAAGTAGTGAATGAAGAAAGCAGCAGACTTTCTTTAAGCAGATGTACAAATATTAAGAATGAGAGAAATGGTTTTTGAAAAAATGTATTCCGAGTGAAAAAATTCAAATATTTTTAAATTTAAAAAAAAAACAAAACCCAACAACAAATAGAAAGTTGACATTATCACCAGAATATTATGTAAAATTCTATTTTACATAAATAACATGCTCCACTAAATCCAGTGCCATCCACACGAGTATTTAAATAACCCATCTTTCACTATTAAGGAAAATTATGAAGGAAGAATTCAATTTCACAGGAATGGCAGCTAAATCCATACTGACAGAAGTTACCCACAAGTGCCACAGTACAGTACAATGGAATTGTCATTGTTAAAGAATGCCCGTAAAAATAATTTGGAAAATTAGCCATCATCACTTTGGACAGGGAACCCAAAAAAGCACCCTCTGCAACCACCTGGAAGTATAAAGGACATTTAAAGAGACATTTTACCCACTTTTTAAAGCCTCCTCTACAGCTTACGTGCCTTTTGTAAGGCATTTTGTGGGCTTCTGCCTCATTCCGTTAATATAAGGGCTTAAAAATGCAGCCTTAAGGGTGATTTATTTAACAGTAGCAACTATTTACTCAATAAATATGTTCACCATGTGTATTCAAAACTCACCTCTCCTGACATTCTAGACAAAAAGTTAACACCACAGAGTTATCATAGTAAAGAAAAAAGTTAACATGTTTTCGTTGCTTTCACAACCAAAGGAATATCTTTACTCCTAAATACGACAGTTAATTCCATTATACCTGCTTAAAACCACTGCAGATACCATGTTGGACAGATGATATAGGAGAGCTAACCTACACGAACCTACAAAACCTTGATTACTGGTGAGGATTGAAAGCTCAACTTGATTTTTCAGACTGAGGTGGTATTTGCAATACTGGGCAGGATACAGTAAGTTTGCTGACAAACTGCCTGCATCTCTCAAGCAATTCCGGAGTTAATTGACAGTAAGAAACTTCACTCCATGTACTATCTGACTTCCTTCTAGCTTTCACACCTATCCCAAGGGAGTCACACCACCCTGTTTCAGCTTCAATTAAATGCCTGTGATTCTCAGTCTTAATAATCACTGCAGCATATAAGTACATCACAGAATTTTTTTAGAACACTTTAAAAGTCAAGCTCAACAAGGCAAGTTAGATCTAACATCTCTAACATTATCATCGGCAACACTGAACTCAATTATTAAAACCTCCCGTTAACAGGAATTGTGTTATACAGACGCTCAGCACAATCTGCATCACTACAATGATTTTGAAGCTCCAAACAGGTGATTTCTAAGCAGAGGAACCAACTGAATCACTCTGAGCTGGATGTAAAACACAACTAAAAATCCCCTTCCTCTGACTGCTATACACTTAAAGTCTCGAGTTTTGAGGTTAGCTATGCTGTCCATCAAGGAGTCCCTCAAGATTAGCTAGATATACACCAAAAAAGCACTGCATTGGTGCCCACGTGCTGTGGGGCCAACTATTACTCATGATCAAACTCTGAAGATGACTCATGAAAATTTATTTTAAAGTTGGCCTGAGAAATCAGATCCCCAGAAGAATATTGAGATTAGGCTGACAAGAGGAAATGCTTTAAGCCCAAGAAATGCTGGCTACCTGTGTAGAATTACAGTGCATAGAGCATTTAATGAAAATTAATTAATTCGTCTTCACAGTTACAAAGATAGTCAAATGGTTACTACCATTACTCAGAAAATGAGAAATACATCCTGGTTATGGTGAAAAGCTCAGAAAAAAACCCAAGCCTCCACATCAGCCTTCACCTGCCCAACGACAGGGCTTCACTCTTCTTCTTGCCCTTCACTGCATACTTAGTGATTTCCGAAACAAGTAATATAGAGCTTGTTCAGGCAACTTTCCCTCTTCCACAGGTACCACACAGGCACTGAACAGAAGAGAATTCCAAGGAGCCAAAAACAAAAAAAAAGAAAAAGAGGTAACTGAAAACGGAATCATAACGTGTACGCGCCAACACATTCAAAGAAATGAACTGATATGGTAAAACAACTGCAGGTAATGCTGGCATTTCATAACTTCTGATAGCTTAATCTTTCTCTCTGATACACAACGGCTGTCTGACAAATTGCTCAAGCTTTACAAAAGAAACAGGAAAAACCTACGTGTTGCTCCTGACATCTACCATCGATGCACAAAACAATGAGCAGGACTGATACCTATCTACATTTAACTAGCAGCTATTAAAGTTGTCGTGTCTGGTTTGGATCGCTCACTAGAGAGGACGGAGATATTTTGACCACATCTGGTAGCTGTTTATGAATCAAGGGGAATCCAGGCCCCCGGAACCATAGGTCCAAGCCCGGGCCTGGCAGAAAGTCTCATCAGAAAAGCAGCAGGCAGGCTTGCCCCCTCTGCCTCCTATCCCTTTGCAGGTACTCCTGTGTCCCAAACTCCCACCCCACCCTTCAGGCTGCCCCGTTCCCCAGGGCCTGCTCATTCCCGCGTCTACCTAAATTCTGAGCTCTTTCCCTGCTCTCTTGGATGCCGCTACCACTTAACTTGTAATTACTTACTTATCAGATCCCTACATCAAATTAGTAAAGCCGTCTGCTTGAATAAATGCCAGTAAAAATAATAATGGACATTCATCATGTAAAATCATCTATTTTTCAACAGTACAATAATAACATTGGAAAGCTTACCATTTCTAGAGAGCAAGTAGCAATAATGCCAACAATTCAGGTGTTACCATTATTTGCACTAGCAATTTAAAAACAAAATTTTAACAGCAAGGCAATTCTAACACTACTTGTAATATTAGAAAAAACAACCCAAGAAACAAGATTGCCTTCGGTATCAAAAAGCCTTCAAATTTCTGTCCTGGTGATTACAGACATAAAGACCACAAGAAACTTAAAAATAACAGCTGCCCAAAAAACATCAAGTTTAAAATCTTTTAAGTCCATGTCTTATTATTTTCAGACAGAAGATACACTTGCAACTAAACTTCTGTGTATTTCAGTACAGAAGTCTCATGCTCAGAAACTATCTTGAAAAACATCTCAAGTGAAATAATAAAATGCCTAGTGCACAGCAAGAATTTTCATCTTGAGTACATATATCAAAAATGCGCTTCTCGTTTAGTTTCAGCTACCAAAAGTGGGGAATTTGTAGGAAAGAAATACTGAAAGCACATGAACAGCCATAGTAAAAGGGGACATTATTTCCTTCAAAACAAAACAGCTGAATATGAGGACAGAAAACTTATTCCTTTGGTTAGGATGTGATTCATGCCTATTCACAACAGATTTGAAGAATCATTAATTAGAAAATAAAGACTATTCAAAGGTCACTATGAAAATGCTATGCTCTCATTTAAAATAGTATGCCTTCTATTTGTACATTTATTGAGCTCCATATACATTTTTAGCTCAATACAGAACATTCAATTTATATTTTATGAAGTTAGCTGAAAGAAAAGCATGAAACATTAGGAGACTGTATGAGGTCCCCAGATCAAATGGTTTTGTTCCTCATTGACTTTTCTGTAGAACAGAACTTTTCTATGGTTGTTATTTTTTTTTTTTTCAACAGCTTTACTTACATGAATTTATTTTATCTGGCAGTATATATAACAAATCCTTTCTTTTTTTTTTTTTTATATATATATCTCACAGAATCATAGAATAGTTTGGATTGGGAGGGACCTTTAAAGATCACCTAGTCCAACCTCCCATGCAACGAGCAGGGACATCTTCAACTAGATCAGGTTGCTCACATCCCCATCCAACCTGACCCTGAATTTTTCCAGGGATGATGGCACATCTACCACCCCTCTGGGCAATCTGTTCCAGTGTCTCACCACCCTCATTGTAAAACATTTCTTCCTTAAACCTAGCCTAAATCTACCCTCTTTTAGTTTAAAACCGTTACCCCTTGTCCTATTGCAACAGGCCCTGCTGACAAGTTTGTTCCCACCTTTCCTGTCGGCCCCCTTTAGGTACTGGAAGGCCGCTATAAGGTCTCTCCGGAGCCTTCTCCTCTCCAGGCTGAACACCCCCAGCTCTCTCAGCCTGTCCTCCCAGCAGAGGGGCTCCAGCCCTCGGAGCATTTTTGCAGCCCTCCTCTGGACCTGCTCCAACAGGCCCATGTCTTTCCTAAGACAGGTGTGTGTAGATACATATACACATATATATATATGTATGTATATAAATATATGTAAAATACAACTTCTTTATATGCTGTTTTCTAGTCATATGAACAAGTTGAAGTCTTTCAAGTCTTATAAACAATTTTTGATTATCATCACAATTATGCATCAAAGCTGCAGAAAGACCAATTAAAATAAAAACGAGTCATGTGTAAAAATATTATACACATACGGCAACAAAATTACATGTATCTGTCTCAAATGGTAGCTTAAGCTCATCTGTTTCTAGAGAAGGCATCTCCCTCTCCCATCTCAGGCATAAGGTGGCTCATTTTAGTTAGTTAGCAGCCGGTCAGGACCTTCGGGATGGCGAAGCAACCTACACCTGTAATAAGGGACAGCCGCTGCCAGCCATCACACACAGTCGTCTCCCTGGCCAGGGCAATCACAGCCACATCTTACTTCTTCACAGAGGGGAGTGAGCAGGAAGCTGGCTGAGGCAGGACAATTTTAACACATATCCAGTGACCACAGAGACTAGAACGGTTACCACAATTAACCCAATGAAACTCCTCCTCCAGTTAGGGTCTTTAATAATAGGTAATAACATTGGGTCAAAGCCTAATCTGAATCGGTTTAATCAGCAGATGACTTCATGGCAGCCACAAGACATAATAAAAAGGAATAATTGGTTGCCTAAGTACTACGCATTAAAATGACAATATTCTTATCTAATTTGTTAGCCTCCCGGCTGGACTTGTTTCTTCTGGAGAAAGTACTTAAAGCAGGACAAATTTTATCCTTACAAACTATTCTTAATTTGAAACACTGCTTCAAAAGACTTCTGATTTCCTTCAAACAAGAACAACATTCCAATACATATTTCTCAAAAACCAAGTCTTGGTTTACATTTTTATAACTTGCATTTTTATAATTTCTATAACTTGAATATCGCTAATATTTAAGACAGCTTATGACACACAGACTTCTCTCACAAGCGGAGTGCAGGGTCTGGGTTCCCTAATTAGTACAAGGACTACTAAATCTGAAGAAACCATTGAGGGTATTATTCTGGAAGCGGTAAGAACGCTGGAAATGCAATGAAATTTAAATGAAACATGTAGATGTTTGATGGCATTCCACGGGAAAAGAGCAATTCCTACCTTAACATCTGTCATCAACGGGGTGTCTTGTGGGCAAAAGTAGAATTGCTGAGATGACATACGCGAGAAAGCATTTATCTTATGCACTGATAAACATAACTTATGCTAACGGATCACTTGGTACAGTAAAGTAATCTGTGCCTGTAATTGTAACATCAAATGTTCTTCCATTTCATACACTTTATTCAGTACTGGTCCCATTTAGGTAATGAAGTATATGCCTAACTCAAGATACTACCAGAAAAAGAAGTGACAGGTACTCTCAAACTGCAGCCTTTCTTAGCCACTTAGTCCTCTGCGTACTTTTAAGACACCTTATTTTAAGGAACCACTTTTTGAGCATCCATTCCCTACAATAAATACAAGTCCCTACACAGTAACAGCATTTATTAATTAACCAGGCATTTAAAATTATCACTTCTGTGCAGCAACTGGAAACACAGCTTCATTGTCTGCTCCCAGAACACTGCTGAACTGAGGGGCAAGATATTTGAGTATTACCACACTCAAGAAATACTTCACAGGACCAAATCAAAATTAAGGAAGGGAAAGAACAAGGAATAGGATCCCTTTTCCTTATGTAATCCTAACATAAAGGCCTGCTTGTATCCCCTACAAACCGAGCTCTCTAGCATGCAAGCAACACTCCTTTTACCCATAGCAGAGCTCAGAAAGCTGTCTCACTGTATCCTCAAACCAGCCTTTTGGGACATCTTCACATATACACAGTACGTGTAAAGCTACCCTTTAAAGATAAGGTCATTCCTCGAGAAAGGTCCTCATTAAGGGTAGCCAGAAATTACAAACATATCTTTGGTTTTAGCATTTTGTAATTGAATAATCAAGCCTATCTGAGTCTCTTTCCCACCTTTTTTTCCACTGACGTAATTCTCTGTTGTGTCTCTACCGGAATAGCGATCTTGATTCATTCCCTTTGGTGGAATCAGATTTTCTGTGAAACTCAACTTCCTCTAGCTGTTTTCAGGTTAAAGGTTTTAGAGCTGTCTCTTCCCTGGGTGGCAGAACACCCTGTCTGTCTTTTTGCCATCTTACTCAGATGATGGCTTTCTTCTTCAATGGGCTGAAACACTCCCTCTTTCTCAACTTCTCCAACACCTCTTGAAGGTCCTTATGCTTGACCCCCTCTCCAGAACACTACTCAAGACATTAACTTCAGGAGGTCACCATGCTGCCGTAAAACAGCCTTCAGTTGTGTCTTCTGCTGCTGGCCATTATCCTTTCTGGAAACTACATCTGTGGAACCGATTGCTGCCTTCTGCTGACGGTCAGTGAATGCCAGATCCCCCCCACATTTGCTCAGCTTCACAGAAGCCAGTGTCATTCTCAGCTTGGACAACATTTCTGAGACTGGCTCTGCTAGAGCCACACCTGACTCTCCTGCACACGGACAGGTACGTGTACACACCTGTCCCAGGTGGTGATGATCTGCTCCTGCAGACTTGGTCACAGTTCTGCCTTGTCTTTCCTTGACGAAACAGTTACTTGCTGTTTTCTCGTTTTACACCCAGATGAGCCAAGTCAGTAATCAGGGCACTGCTACCTCATGATACAATTCCTCCAGAAGTCAGATGGAGAAAACTGACTACATTTAGCCTTTTTTTTATTACTTTGTTTTAAGCGGGGCTACAGATTTCTATTTCTTGCATTAGAATTACGCTCTGCAGCTTCTTCTAGAACTTCTTACCAAGAGGTATGACTAGTGCCATACAAGCAGTTTCTTCTCCTCTTCAGCTTAGTGACTATTTTCCTTCACGGATTCTGCTCCTCTTGTGCAGTTACACTCACATCCAAGAGCTTTGACTTTCATCTGCATTTTAATTATCTCTGCCTGTAATTCCTCATGAGGATTTTGACTATGCTTTCCAACTACTTGACTACTTGGAATATCATCTGGATTCATCCTCAGAAAAAATGTTCTCTGCCTCCTCTAGCACATCAGTTCGTTCTCTCATTTTAGCCAAACTTGAATGGCTTCTCTCTTCTGCGTATTTAGCACTCCCTGCCTGCCTTCAAGAGTCGTGTTTTTTGATATTGCTCCACCAGTTTAGGTACAAAGGATTTCACCTAGACTTACAAACAGATTTCACGGAATCACAGAATGGTTGGTGTTGGAAGGAACGTCAGGGAGGTTCCAGGAGTTCCTGCCCAGGACTGTGTTCAGGTGGCTTTTGAATATTTCCAAGGTTGGAGACTCCACAACCTCTCTGGGCAACCTGAGCCAATTGCCCTCACAGTGAAATAGTGTTTCCTGCTGTTCACAGGCAACCTCCTGTGGTTTAGTTTGTGCCCAGTCTGTCACTGGGACTACTGAAAAGAGCCTGGTTCCATCTTCTTTGCACCCTCCCTCCAGGCATTTATATACATTATTAAGATCCTTCTCTTCAGGCTGAACAGCCGCAGCTCTCTCTCACTTTCCTCAAAGCAGGACAGTGTGAGGTGCTTCAGTCCCTTCATCATCCTTGTGTCCTTTCATTGAACTCTCTCCGGTACGTCCATGTCTCTCTCGTGCTGGGGAGCCACCCAGAACTGGACACAGTCCTCCAGATGTGGCTTCAGCAGTGCTGTGCGGCGGAAAAGGATCGTCTCCCTCAACCTGCTAGCAATACTTCTCCTAATGCAGCTGAGGACACCATTTGCATTCTTTGTCATGCCACATTGCGAAGGACCCCGAGGTCCTTTTCTGCAAAGATGCTGCCTAGCTGGGTGGCCCCCAGCATATATTGGTGCATGGGGTTCTTCCTCCCCAGATGCAGGACTTTGTACTTCTAGATGAAGCTCATGAGGTTCTTGGCAGCCCATTTCTCCAGCCCGTCAAGGTCCTTCTGGATGGCAGCATGACCCTCTGGCATATCAGCCACTCCTCTCAGTTTGGTGTCATGTGCAAACTGGCAGAGGGTAAACTCTGCCCCATCATCCAGATTGTCAAAGATGTCAAACAGGAGTAGACACGGTACTGATCCCTGGGGTACACCACTTGTGTGCCTCGCCTAGACTTTGTGCCACTGATCACTGCCCTCTGGGTCCATCCATTCAGCCACTTTTTGATCCACCTTCTCTGTCTGCTTATCCAGCTTGTACCATCGACAGCTTGTCTACAAGAATCTTACATGAGACAGTGTTGCCTGTTGTCTGCAGAGAACAACCAAAACTGCCAAATCAGGCTCCACCAACACACATCTTTCATCAACCTGAGAACCCTGCTGTGGTGCGAACTTCTTCCTCACAGAGTGTCCTTTTGAATAGCAGAATAAATCCACTGTACCTTGCAGTTTCATGAAATTCTGACAAGGCTAAACAAAGATGTATTTTCTTCATTAGTAAAGTCATCTACATACATTTAATTTCCTTAAAATGCAAAAACAATTGATGAATATACAAGGATACTATTTTCCAATATGCTAATCTGTCAAATAGTTCCAGAACTGGAACACCACAATTCTATTTTGAAAACTTAAAACCAGCACTTCTTTTTGAAAATTCACCAAAATTTCCTCAGTTCAACTTCATTTGCATTAATTCCTGTGATATTTTTGTTACACTAGTGGATTACTTCCCTTTAAAGAAGCTCCTAATGCAAAGGGAATATGAAGAACTCAGAAGTTCACACGTGTTCATAAAAGATTGCTATCAGAGCAGAGATACTGGTTGCCCAAGGACAAGTGCCTATAAAATTTCTTTTGTCTGTCCTACCACATTCTAGCTATACTTGACAAGCAATTACTTGGTGCTCTATGTTCAATTATATTGTGAAATGTTTATGGTTTGTAATGGGTATCTTATCTGTTCAGACTATCTGTAATTTGATTAATTCCTCTGGGAACTGTTTAAAGCAAGGCAGTGTCCTTAATGATTATTATGTCTCAGAAATGCTATCGTAAAACCTGATTTCCCCACTATTCAGACGCTCGGTTTGTATGTATGTGTATACAAGGCCTTCAGAATTACATATTGAGTTACGACCTTCCTTACTTAGAAGGTGCTCCTACTCCAAGCTTAGGTATCAACTGTCAGTAGTAATCTCACCTATTCACTACACCTATAGGTCCTCATCCTTAAACTTTCGTTAAAGAAAATGCATTTATTTTCCTTGAACACTCAAATTATGATGGCAAAAAATCGTTCCTATCCAGAGCAATAGCGTACCTTCACACTAATTCAAAAGGCAAGAGATGCCTCTTGGACATATTATTATCTTGAAATATGCACGTTGTTATCTTTCACAATTTAACATGAATAAAAGCTTAGCTTTTAATTTCTAATAAAGGTGAGTTTGATTACACTTCAAACCTTTTTGAGTAGAATTATCTAACGACAAGACTGTAGTCACCTGTTACGGCACAGTAAAATGTTGACATTGATGACACACTTACAAATATAATTAGTTTCTTTTTAAAAGCTGACAATACTGTTTTCATGTCATATATTCACTTTTTACCTGGCCTTGAGGGACGATTTTCTAGCTGCTTATTAAAACAAAACAGAAAAACTGTAATTTAAAGTTCTCCTGAGCAGATGACCTATCCGTTGCAGGAAACACACTCTGTATGCGTGACTGTAGCAGACAAATCAATGCAGCATTACCAACTCACGTTACTCGACTACAGCTGTAGCAACACTGGATGGTTTGCTTCAAAGCCACATAACTGCTGAAGAACAAATATAGTGCTGTCCCTTAGTAAGAGGAGAGTGCACTGAGCAGGCAGCCTACCCTGAACTTGGAGAGCTCACGGAGCGGCTGGGGTTCTGAGGCAACCGAGAAAGACAGACAGGCAGAAAGGGCCAAATATCTGTGGGAGCAGAAGCTGAGTGTGGCTGGAAAAAACAGTATCACAAAGCAAAGATAAAAGACACTTTGAAAATGGCCACACTTCTTAGAGTGAACAAACTATACAGAAGGTGTACCGGTACAGTTCAGGTCATACCTTGGGGTTTGCAAACTGATGCAGGGCACGGCAATGGGAAGCAGCAGGACTGCTACCTGTCACTTAAGGGAAGAAAATCAATCCCTTCCAACTTCCAGCTCCATTTATTTTCTTTGCTAACTCTCTGAAGCGAAGGCTATGAAAGACACTTCTTGCAGACCACACAGCACATTTAAGCTTCATCAAAAGTTCAAAAGATTGGTGTGAAAAAGATTAACAAAGAGGTTTAAAATGTATTTTGGCTTCTTCAATACTTGTTTTAAGAAATTAAAGCGCTCAAGCATCAAGTGCAGAGTAGACAGTTTAAGAAGGTCTAACAAGAAGCCTGCATGAAATCCCAATGTGTTCGTCCTTTCTGAAAATAAGTAGTCAGAAAAGCCTGGCAATACTAGTCCCAGTAGAAATTTAACGGAGACTGCCCGGTCAGGTGCAGGACCTAGTCTCCTGCAAGTCACTTCCCACAGGAGCACTAACTCTGCCTCTCTCGGCAGCACTATTTTTCTGTAGCCATAATAGTTTAAGGACAGAGGAAGGGCATGGTTTGTAGACAGATTTAGCACTGTATCAGCTAGCAGCATTGTAAAAACTAGGCAAGCATTCATAAATACAAGTTCTTCAAAACCGCCTATGCCCAAAAGCTTGTCTGTCTTTTCCAATTATACTAGCTTGCTTTAACAAAAAGATAATATTTCTGCCAACAAACCTTGCCCTGTGTTCTGCATGCAGTGCCACAAAAGCAGGAGAGATCTGCAGCACCACTGCAGTTTACATCAGTGTATGTCCTGTACCACGGAGGCTTCTACAGCCAAAAGGCATCATTATGGTACCTCTCTACCTCAAGATTTCTTAAGTGTTCACCAGTAACAACTGTTCCAGCCATGTCTGAAGGCAACAGTTGATACAAGGTACCCATGCTGTCAAGACTCACATGCTAACTTATTTTTTCTGTCCAGGAATCATAATTAAAAAAAATCACATTTAAGGTTCAAATGACAGTTACAATTAAAACAGACAAAGTTGGTTTTTTTTAAAAAAGAAGGCTTTCTATATTTTTTCTATATTCTTACCAGTAGCACTACAAACCAAAAAACACTATTGAAAATGTTTGTTTGTTTAAAATTTATTTCCTGTGGAAGCAATAGACTTCTGGAAAGATTCTGCTCTGCCAGAATTGCTCATAACTTTCCCATACAAGCTCAGAATGCTGGAGAGAATAAAGAATAGCTTTCTCTTTAAAACAGGAAAAACTACTGGTAACCTCCTTCTACTCTAAAACAAAACCAAACCAAAAACTGCACAGAGACTTCCATAACTAATATAGTATGAAAAGCAACATTTATTGAATATTTTTAAAGGACAGCATTCCTTTGAAAAGCTGTACCAAAAATAATTCATTTGACAGTCCAGCTGAGATACGTTTACATCCCAATCTACTTCTCAATCCTTTTTCAGCTGGAGTCATGCACCTAGGACACTCAAATAATCACAAATGTAAAAACAAAAAATGAGTAATTTACTTTATGTTTACAGGGAAAAATGCTGTGCATACTCAGTAATGTATTCAGCGTGTTACTTAATTCACTGCATCAGAATTTGCATATTCTTGCACTACTTTTTAATGCTTCAGTCCAGCAATTACCGTACTGAATCATATTAAATATATCAAAGATGCCTTTTTAGTTAGCACAGTAAAAAGAAAAATTTGCACCTGCAAAACATTATTTTAAACACTGATAATTTAAGAAACATTAAGTGCCATAGAAACTGTTACCATCTTAATACCAGACACAACAGAACTCATTAAAAGAAATACCTACAGCAGCCCCGTCCAACCAATCTGATGTGCAGACGTCCTGTAAATCTTTCACTGGAAGGGAAGATCCCTGTAAGGCTACTGAAACCCACTGAGGATACGTTTGTGCTTTTTTTCTAATTATCTTTCACAGATCCCCTTGAAAATCTCTCCCCAGAAACCTCAGGATGGACCAGAAGCTGAAAGTCAGTGTCTCTGTAGTCATACTTTAAAAAAAATAAAAAACTTCAAACTGGCATGCTTCAGAGCCTACTAGTCACACTGGACGAAACCCTGACCTTGCTGAAGTGACCAGATATTTTTTATTTAATCCTTAATTTATCACAGAAATAATAAGAGTCATAAAAGGAACGCGCTCAATTGCTTTTCTAACACTGTTTCCCAGTGCAGCCAAGGAAAGTCAAGTTAGGTCAAAATGAAAGACTTCTAAATTTCACTCTAATTTCTGCACGGCATTGCATTTACACATGCAGGGGAGGGGAAGGTATTTTAGGCCACCACGTCTCTGCTCCCTGGCTGTTGATTCACACATTGTGGCCCAGTGGCATATCTTCCTGCCTTCTACCCTTTCTGCCAGACTTACAAAAGAAACCCACCGAGTACCAGCCTCCATCAGTTCATCCTCCGAGACCAAGGGAAACGTTCCAAAGCAAAACTAAACCATGTGTCTCTGCAGTCATTCACATCTGCTCCATCCACTACCCACCCTCACAGAGACACCTCCCGTCCCATGGTTAGAGACGCAACGTGTTCCTAATACACGTGAAATACGTCACAGCTGCACAACTACTGCACAACACACATTTCCCCTTTCTTCTGCATCAAAGTTGCTTCTCCCCCTTTAAATTTTAATTTTTAGAATGCTGAGCCTTAAGTAAATGAGATTGAGGGCCATAAACTCAATGCCAAAATTATAAACCAGATCTATCACAAAATGCAGTATTTTCACTTCTTGCCATAGAACAAATGGATTAGGCGTATTTTAGTCCCTGTTGTTCTCCTGAGAAACTACCAAAAAAAATGAGGTTGTTAATTAAAATAATATGGCAGCCACTTCTTAGTTGCAAACTCTAAAAACCAACCTTGAAGCAACTGTAAAACCTCACGCACGGCTCATACTACAAAGCATTTCATTCTCAAGTATTGTTTAATGTGATGAGTCACGTGAGTTCACCACTGTAATATGTGTGTCAGTAACTCTGTCCTGGGGATTCTTCATTCTTATTTGTTCTGATATGCTACAGGCTTGCTTTTACAGTCAAAAAAGGTTTCAGTGAATCTCTTCAGCAATCATAAAAACATCGCAAAAATACATCACCAGCACCCACCTTCATGAGCCACTTAAAAATAGTCTCACGGTCTTGCCAAAAGCACAGCACTGCCGCATTACCTCTTCCAGATTTTCACCCTAAAACTGAAATACAACGTACCGCTCTGCCCACAGCATATTGCTATTTATACCCCAAATGGAAAGCATTTAGCTTCTGTATTTTCACCTCTTCCACTCCGCTCATTACAGCATTTCACGCTTTATAATTGAATGCATACTAATATTAAAGCAGCAAGGTATGTCAGAAAAGCAATAAACTTGACTTGTCACATTGGTGTTATCCCAGAGAAAAATATGAGGAGGTACAAATCACCATTTCTGGGAACAAGACAACACAATACAACCCTAGAATTGGTCAGTGAAACACACAGGCTCTTAAAGTTTTAAGTCAATCACATCCCTTTGGGCACATTCTGTACAACCAATGTAGCTTTAGTCAGACACATATACCAGGATATCCTTGCAAAATTAGCATTTTCCCTTGTGTAAGGGGATACACAGAAGAGAGGAGGTTGTTGTTGGCTTGCTTTTTAACATGAGAATGGGAAAACAAAACATTTATGACTTCGTATGCAAATATTGGCAATAAGCAGTGCTCTTCAACGTTTTCTTTCTTTTAAGTAATCTTGCAACAGACAGATTTAGAAGGCATTTTCTAAAGAAAATTTCTTGTTGTCCATTCAACTATATACCTTTAACAACTAAAAAAAATCCTGTATTACAGTTTCATTCCTACCAAAATCAGTGGGATTTTCCTATGAAAGCATAACATTCAGTAAGCCTGGTGAAGAGCGTTGTGTAACACGTCACCTTGTAAGGATGACCCTTCATCTACACTGATGCTCAAAACCACATCCCAGCAGGAACATCTGACAGCAGCCACAGACTCATCACAGAAAGCTAGCTGCACCAAAGCCACCTCTCTTCTTCCTTCAGTACCACACGTTTTTGACCGCAGCATACCAGTTCTGTAGTGCCATTCAGAGAAATTAACTGGTAGCCTCTATTCTGGTCATTCACACGTTTTCTGTTACCAGGAAGACTAGTTACAGAAACACAATTCTTTATTAATGACAAGCTTGACCCAGCACATTTTAAGTGCCCAAATAAGAAAAAGAAAAAAAAAAAAAAAAAAAAAGAACAGAATATTTTCATTTCAGAGTCTCTCCTGTGCCCATCACTCTTAGGTGAAAGGATGCGCAAACAGCACAGCTCAGTCCACACAGCAACAATGCAGTGACACAGAAAGATAATCTAATGGCCAACTGAGTAAACAGAGCAAAACTAGCCAAAACCAAAGGCTGGCGTGCACATCAGCATCTTCTCCACTTAACAGGCACATACTTAAACCTAGTCTTGTATTTTCACATTCTGCAACAAGACTTCACATTCCCATAAGCAGCACTTCCCTCCATCGTTTCCAAGACACATATTACGCAAAAGGAGAAAAACAGGTGCCCAGGCTCAAGAAAAAGTTAGAGAAAAAAATATGAAGAAATTAAAAGTGAGCATTTTATCATACATTTCAAAAATACAATGCAATTTGCAATTGAAAAGTATACTGACAACTAGAGACGTCTCAAAACAAAACGCTGGATTCAAACATCATTCTTCCCTTTGGGAAAAGGTGGCTGTAATTTTTTGAATGAACCTGATACAAATACATACATGTCTATAAATATAAAAATCTATATAATTTACAATACACCCACACACCCGCATACAGACAAAGCGCGTGGAAGCAATTATTTAAGACTAAATATTTATTCCCTGATCCCTTTTTTTTTCTTAAAAAGAGGATTATTAAAGTTATTAAAAACCACCCACCTCTAATCTTTGGTGCAGCTTATCTCAAAAGGACAACATATATTAGAGTCCAACGAGTAAGTAGCACAAAAGACCCTGTATCTTTGGTTTTAATTTCAGCACATACAATGCCATTCCACCCACTAACCTACAAGCAAGTCTTTAATTTGGACAGATTCTTTTCAAAGAGCACATCCAAACACAGCCTAACTAAAATGCAGAAACAAACTAAGTTCTCCCACCTGTTCAAGACACTCTGTATGCTACTGGGCATCATTTGCACTTTCCATGAAGCATTATGCAGAGAAAAAAGAGGTGCCAGGAAGACAGTAAAGCACAGCTGAAATATCAGCTTTTACCAACAGATTTACCCCTTTCAGAAAAAATAAATGGAAAAGGTTTCGTGTCGCTGTAGTCAGGACAATGCCTTGCACTCTGCAGTTACAGTATTTTACTGCAGGGCATCTTAACATTTTTCTGAGAAGTCCCACTTGCCCCTTTTTCTAACAAAATTAAGTTTTTCTAGAGAGGACAGCTATCCCTTGCCACAGGGCATTCCAGTTTGCAGCTTCTGAAAAACTGGCAATCTTCAGCTGAGTTCCTCTCCCACTCCCCTGCCTTTCCATTACTCTTCCAAGCCAGACTTTAACACTGGTAAAAGCTGTCAACCATCACAACTTTTAACACCTTTAACACGCATTTATTGAATTTGCCTGGAATCTGGGAGGGGCTGGGGAATGAATGAGAAAATAGGCCAAACCATAACCAGACCCATTTCCAGAGAACCTCTCCACCATCAGTGGAGACGCTGTGCTTGAATTTACTAGAAAGACTCCAACAGATCCCAACCACATTTGGATTAGTCCTGAGCCTCCTTCATACTGCCCTGCGAAATTTCAAGCAGAAATACTACCAAAAAAACCTGCCATTGTTTCCTTTAAAGTGTAACACACATTTTGCTTACCTCACTGTTGTGGCCCCTCAAATTGAAGTTGATTCTCTGAGGGGTGTTCCGGTCCCTCCTGCAATGGCTGGAAGTAAAAGTGACGCCTACAACTCCTCTGCCATTGCCTGTTGCCAACCAGCCTTCCTCATAGTACCGCCTCCTGCACACCGGTTTCTCCTTCTCACTTTTGGGGACTCTCCCTTTCCAGGAGAGGCAGAGGATGTTGGAATCGCTGCAAAGAACAGGCCCATGTTCCACTGCTGCATACATGCTTTTTAAATATTTTATTTTTTGACATAAGAAAGTAATATGTCTAGTGCACAAAATTTAAATCAATTTTTTTTTTTTTTTTATTGGTAAGACTGACCTGGGATAGATCATTGAAAGGGAGGAGGATGGGGTCAGTGTTTATAAATATCCACCAAATGCATAGTGAAAAATTCCTCTATAAAAGATGATGGCAGTTGGCTAAGAAAAAGTAACATTTAAAAAAAAAATTCAGGTTCATTTTTGTTTTTGAGTCTGTAGAGTGAGGGTGCACTTATCCTTTGGAGAAACAGCTACTTCATATGAGGCGCTCAAGAAATGGTTAAGTCATCTTTTTGCTCAACTTGATATAATCTTTATACAGCCTGAGATTCCAGTTTAGCGTAATGCAATTCCAGAGACAGAGAGTTGCAAATGTGTAGGTTTCAAGTAACTTAAGGCTTTTAAGATTTCCTCCAGTCAGATTTTCTTCAAAAGTTCAGTTGCAGAAATTTAAACACACGCACATACATATATATGTATATATATGACATTCATCTTTTCCAAGCTGCCCTCTGGCATATCTTTTCCATCTGATGTATTTCTGCTGCTAAAGCTGAAAGAGATTGCATAAAGGGAAAAAAAGGCACACAAACCGTGCGAAACAGACCCGAACTTGTGCAGGCACTGGTGTGCCAGGCCAGTTGGGAAATCCCTCTTGGTACTGAACCACTCGTTGGACTCAAAAGTTTTTGCAATCCAAAGCCAATCCAATTTTCATTGCAGCACTTTTTTTCCACCAGAGACCCAACATAGCCTGAACCGTTTATCACGCTATCTTGCCTGCTTTCCCACTTTTTGCTGCCACACACGAATGAAAAAGAAACCCCCTCTTCATTTATAGCAGAATCAAAAATGCTCTAAAGCTTTTGGCTGTCAAAGCAGGTAAGTTTGCCTCAGGTGAACCATGAAGTTCTCTCTCCTCCGAAACAGGCTAAAACGTCAAGCTGTTTTTCCTTTACTTTTCCCTTTTTTCTGCTACAAGGAATCAAAGGCTTTTCATCCTACCGTAAAAAACAAATGCCAGAATTAAAGCACATCAAGTAAGCACTCTTTCAAAATCTTCTAAAATTCAAGGAAGGAAGAAATATAATCATCTAAAAAAGAAAGAGAAGCAGCATTAAAAATCTGACTTCCTGGGTTCACTATTTCTCTAGGTATTTTCCTTGCTTGTTTGATCGGATCTTTCCTTCTTGATGCTTGTCTACAGCACAGATTCATAGTTCCAGACACAACATTTGCAGCTGTACAAGAAGGAAACATATGAAGTATTCCAATTGTTTTATTTGAATAACATTTATGAGCTCAATTAATCAGTATTTATACCACACTAAGTGAAAAGAGGAAAAAGGAGAGGGAGAAAGAATATGCAAGTTTGATGACCTGGTTAACTCAAGAAGGACGACGAGGTTTGCTCAGTTCAATGCCCAGACTTGTCCCATAGTTCCTCAACTTATTTACTTCCAGTCATCACTACTGAACATATGGTCACGATTTATTAGTCCATTCACAATCTACTGAGCCCAAAGCAAAACGTGCCAAAGACCACACATCATTCCTCTGCGATAACAAGATCAGTTTCCTCTACCCCCTGTATTCTTCTGTTTCCCTCACAGCGATTGATTTAGATTGTGGAGGTATTTATTAGGCTTTTTCTGTGCAGTGGGTGTTTTTTCTTCCTCTTCTTGCAAACTTTTTTCACCCGTGAAGACCATGTGGAAAGTTGAACATTACTGGCAGGTGTCTTTCCATGGGTAACTGATTCCTGTGCTGTAAAGGTGCTCCATCTGGTTCTCGAATTAATTTTCATCAATTGCAAAGCTCTCAGGAATATGCAAGAATAAGTCTATGTGATGACAAAAACATGTGCGTTTTCATGTACATGCAGTGCACACACCAGCTCACTCAATCTGGTACTCAGAGCTGCATCCGCCTCTTCAGTTTAGCTTTCAGTTTAGGTAACCTTGTAAGACGCCCGTCATTCCAAGCTTGAAATCCATGGATTCTTCCAACTCTGCAAGACAAAGCACACACACATACAAAAAAAGAAAAAAGTTACCAAAATAAGCCACAAAACAACTTAAAGATATAAAGACTATTGTTACAGTAATCAAAGCATTATGATTCAGGATTTTACACTGGACTCCTGTAAAATATCTATACTATATATAGATACACACAATATTCAGACACACACACATACGTATTTGATGCACACACAAATATAAACTACAACATTTTCTTTTTCACTTCCAAAGTTCTCCAACCTTTTCACAATTGACATGTATAACTAATGAAATGTATCCAGGAAGGATACATTACGTAGGGGAAAAAAAACAGGAACTTTTTGGCCACAGTTGCTGGGCCAAGCTCTTGAACAAAGATTCCACAACTTTGGAGTGATGGTAGGGAAGAGAGGTCTCAGTGACAGAGCAGACACAGAGGGAGACCCCAATGCACACAAACAGAATCACAGAATGGCTGAGATAGCGGGGGACCTCTAGATATCATCTGGTCCAACCACCCTGCTGAAACAGGGTCACCTAGAACAGTTGTCCAGGACTGTATTCAGGGGGCTTTTGAATATTTCCAAGGATGGAGACCCCACAACCTCTTTGGGCAACCTGTCCCAGTGCTCAGTCACCCTCACAGTAAAAAAGTGAATCCTGATGTTCACAGGGAACCTCCTGTGTGTGTGTTTGTGCCTGTTACCTCTGGTCCTGTCACGAGGCACCACGGTTAAGAGCCTGGCCCCCACACCTTCATTCTCTCCTGTCAAGGGTTTATGCACATTGAAAAGATCTCCCTGAGCCTGTTCTTCTCCAGGCTGAACAGTCACAGCTCTCTCAGACTTTTCTCATATGAAAGATGCTCCAAACCATAAAAGTACAGTGCTAAACTTAGTCTCAGAGGAGACTGAGAAGGATTCCTCCAGGGCTTAAATTACTGCTTTAAAGAGATCTAAGGTACTCCAAAATTAAAGCTTGGAAGTTTGAATCAATACAGATGAATTTTAAAGACTACCCAAATACCGCATAAGTCTCCACTTGAAAAAGGGAGAAAAAATTACTCAAATTCTGTTATACACAGAAAAATGTATATAGAGTAGAAGAGATCACGCAAGAGACTGTCCAGGATATTCCAGAAGTTGTATCTGAAGTGGACACATACGCACAATTATTGCATCTGTACAGTTACTGCTAAAGAGAGCTAATTTAAATTAAGAATTGCATTGCAATTCATCAGAGCTGTAAAAATGGTCTTGTCTCTATTATATACAGCACTATATTAATCTCACATTTTGAGTAATTACCCCGTTTTTTTAGTCTAGCATAGATGTACTAACAAGAACTTTTTAAAAAGAGAAAAAGATAAGAAAACAAATGTATAGATACAAAGGGTAAGGTCATAAAGTAGTTTACAACACTATTCAAGCTAGCACACTTATCAGGAACACTGTTCGTGAGGTTTGGTGAGTTGCTACCAGAACTCTTCAGCATTACAACCAATCAAACATTTTAAAATAATGACTGCTACCATTTTTTTTTCATCCTAGCATGATGAAGATAGGAGAAATATCGCAGACTTTCCAGATTTAACGTGCTTCTCACTTACAGTCCAAAGAAAGTTCCTATAAAGGAAAATTCAGTAAAACTTTCAGAACACAATGGTTCGAAGAAGAATTTCTGCACTTATCCCATAAGCAAACTTGATCCTGTCAAGGATCAGCACTATTGTTTCCATACACACTGGGGTCTTCCTAACAAACATCTGCATTCAAGAGTTGACATTTTATATTAGCGGCATGTGTATTATGATGCAAGCCATTACTAATCCTGCAGAAAAAAAAACGAAAAAAAACCTGGTTTACTGAGAAAACAGTCTCTGAAACATCAGTTAGAGCAGCACAAGTTAAGCATTAAACAGAACTGTTGGAACTGTGCAAGTACCATAACTTTACAAGTGGATTTTAAAATACAGACAACTATAGACGCAGTGGCTTTGCACAAAATCTGTATGCAACCTCTGTCCTTATTCACTGCATATAAAATCAACACGTTTGAGAAAAGAACTCTTCTGTGTCTTGGCCAATAACCTTCTCTCACCTGAATCCCATTTACCATCACTTTCAAGACTAGATAAACCAAAGACTTCTCTGCTTAAAATATCATAACTGCATTAGGAATGCTGGACAGGGAGAGATAAAATCTAAAATAACTACAAAAGGAATAAAGTCAGTCATTATTCAAATACCTCTCTCTCAATACAATGCACCCTACGAGAATACTCTACCTTTAAATCACTGAGAGTCAACACTTCCTTTATGTTGTACTTACATTCAGCAGACAAGACAAAAAATACTTTTAAGTCTGTAGTGTGAAACCCTCAAAAGATAGGCCGAATTAAGACTACATATATGATATATTAAGATTTAAATTCTTTCCATTCCCCTGTCTTTCATTTCCACCGACTCCAAATTTCCTAAGAAATAACCTAATGAAAAGACTCAGATGCTAGTCTTCCCTCAATAAAATCAGTAACTAATTTAAACACCCCCCCTTCTCCTGCCATTACAGCAACCCCACAGTTCTGCTCCTTTTCACATGTTTAAATCAAGCTTTTTGCCTTCGTTTTCCCCACCATGAAACACAAGGGTAATGGTTACTACCTCTACTGTAAAGCTATGGACAAAAAGCGTAACAGAAGAGCTAGGTGTTACTTGCTCCGTCTTACCACTGATCTGAATTCAGTTTGGGCTTCCCATGTCAAGAGAACTCGGCCTTCCAGATGAAACTCATCCAAACTAAATTTTTAACTGCAGATTTTTTATAATCAATCTTTATGCATCTTTTCTTTCAGAGCAGGGCAAGGGCTAATCATAGAAGTAGGCTGGATTTTGAAAAAGTATTTATTTTTGCTGATAAATTATTTCTAGCACTACTAGAACACTAAATATCAACAAGTTGCGGTTACCTACTTTTACTCTCACTTAAAGGGTAGCTGAAAATACATTTGCTCTGGATTTTCCCTTTAACAAAGGGAGATGCTACTGGAACGCGTCCTCTAATACTGTTTTCAGTCTAAATTGAGTGATGTAAAACATTTCTTGAGTACAAGTAATGAGACGAAAACATATTAGAACTGTGACACAGGAAAGAAGGATCCACAAGTATGTTATTTGATTTTGCTTTGAAAGCATAGTGCTTCTTGAATGCAAAACCAGCAACAAGTTATGTTTCCACATTATAGAATAAATTTAGGCCTTCATTTAAAGAAATAAGCTTAACAGTGGCTCTCCTATTTTATAGTCAATACTTAGCTTGTGCTTATCTCCTAACTGTTTACATTAACTTATATAAAGCGTAAGTGTTAAGCCACAGTCGGACAACCAGAAAAAATGTTTTCTTGTTCTCATGCATCTTTCATTGAGGTGTCTCTCTCCTGTTGACAGAAAGAAGTCATGCACGGGCGAGTGTACCAATACTGCAGCAAGCTCTTCACCATTTTATGTTTATTCAAAACCCCACTCTTCAAGGCTCCAGAGCAGAGGATCTGAAGGTGAGGATAAAAGGAGACTGGGAGGGGAAGGAAAGCAGAGAAAGAAAATTTAGGCTGAGTACACACGATTTCTAAATTGTTATATTCAAAAAACCAAAACAACAACAACAACAAAAAAGGATTCACAGCCTGCATTATGGAGATTCTGCCTGCCCAAACATCTTATGGAAGGAAACATAAGCTACAGTGTCTTTGAAAGGTCAGGCTACCAGATTTCAGAATTTTTCATCCTAACCAGATTTCCTTCCTGTCAAATCTGCATGAGGTCAAAGAAAACTGCAGTTTTCCCTCCTTTTACGGTCTAAGAAGGAAAAACTATACACCAGTATCCACGAAGATAGCAAGATACTATAAAATAATGCGAGACTGCGAACTTGTATTTTGTTCTCAGGGATCAAACCACAGCTGGTTCTGCAAAAGCTGATGGCAGATGATCCCACCAGCTATCAAATGGTGCCTGCGGGAGTAATCTTCAAGATTACTGATGAACACTATACTACAAAATTGGCACTTTCTGTAATACAGTCACTACATTACAGGCTAAATACTATAGAGCTAGAAGCTGGCAAGATGATATATTTTGTTGTTTATTTAAATCCAACTTATAAAGTAATGTAAATTATTAAATAATCCTATCCAAAAGGAACAAAAATGATTCAACAAAATTAAGCACTCAATTCCTAAAAGGCTGAAGTGCAAAGAAGAAAAGATAACTGGTTTGGAGGTAAAAGGATTTTTTTCCATTAAAAAAGGGCCAATTCCACTGGGAGAAAATGTAATTTTGACCTGAATAAGTACTGGGTTTCCTCTTCTTTCACTCATTTCTTCTAATTATCTTTGCTTTACTCACCTTTCATTGTGGTATGTCATTAAGGTTAAAACCTTTTTTCATATTACACAACAATACGAAATTAATTTGGAGGACATGATTCTAAACAAATACCAGTAAGCTAACTAGTGTTGTAAAAAAGTTCTTCACCCCTAGAAAAATGAAGGAAGAGTGGAACAAAAAAAAATGTTAGAAGATGGTAGACTTTTGTTCTGTTTGTTCTTAAATGGTTTTCTCTCCATAATGTTTGTCCTTGGGTAATTCCATCTCTTCCCCTGTTCAGGGACAGCTGCAAAGCCTGGGCAAGACAGTCAGTTGTGCTAATCAGAGACGTAAAGAGATCTGTAACCCCAGCACAGCTGCACTGAGAGAGAGATGTAGCAAAGGTATACCGCCAGGCACTGCAATAATAACTGCCAGCCCATTAATACAGACACTGTAACGTTAGTTATATGCACCTATATATTGTCAAGCAAATAAAACTGACAGAAAATGTATTTGTTGGTAAATTGAGAGAAGGGAAGCTTGTATTAGTGGCTGTTCAGCAGATGTTCATTGTGAATATTGACAAAATTTATTTCAATGCAATACTCCAACAAACTTACAACCATCTCCTCCACCAAATCACACTCTTGGAGAAGTGAAAATAAAAAACAGTAGCTGATCGGCATTTCTGATGTGCTGAATGACCCTCCAGGGTTCTTGTAATAAGAGAGAAGGCAATATACGTAATGTTGTATACATTTTTTAAAGTGCAAGATCTTTTTTCATGTATAGCTGTCTTATATGAAAAATAAGTGAAATATTTGTATTATTTCTAGAACTAGCATATATACACTCCACTTGCAATGCTTGATGCTACACCATCAGATTAAACAGGAGTTAAATTAAAAAATACAGCTAGGAAGAACAAGCAAGAGACAAATTTTAAAACGCCTTCAGGAAAAATATTGTCAAGAGAAACCCTAAGGGTCCTTAAGCAAACTGGTAGAAGCTACTAATTGTGAGTTGCCAGATTTATACACGTTCGTATACAGTACATTGTTAAAAACCTTGTATACGGAGGCAGCGAGGTAAACAGTTATGCTGTTCACAGGGAAAAGAAGTAGAAAAGATAAAAGCACTGCAGAACAGATTCAGCCCCAAACCTAAGGATTTTTGAGCTAAACAGAACCTACCAAAGCATGCAAGAAAGAATACCTAATTTAGGTGTGGGGTTTTTTGTTTGGCTTGTTTTTCAAAAAACTTCCTTTAGCAACTATATACTTGAGGTGAATAAATATTATCTCCACTTGTGAAAAAACTGCCGCAAGTCCCTTTAATCAGTTATTGGTCAAACACACTCATGGGAAATTTCTGAGTCAAACAATGCTAGATCTGTTATGCTTATATGGCAGGGAAGCAAGCCAGAAAAATAACTGAAGGCTAGACTTCACAATACAAAGCATTTAGCTGCAAGACAAACAGAAGATAATTCTGCTCCTGCAGCTCTGGTCACGTCTCTCTCAACCCCTAGCATGGCACAACATGCCCCACACTAAAGCCAGCGCGATCATTCAAGATGCTACACTCTGAACTACATCGGAGAAACGATCCAATTAAAAATTTCAGAAATGAAGATTCACAGCAGCTTAACCAATATAAATCTGGTTTGCTAGATTCAGCTGCACTCTCAACTCCCCTTATGACAAGTCATATTCCTCCAGCCTCTTCTAACACAAGCGCCAGCACTCTTCCAATCGTGCAGTCCAGGCAGCCAGTCTTACCAAAAACACCCTCCAAAACCAGCAATCGATTTTAGGGAGCTTCCCTTAGTGAACTCACTATGCACGTACAGCAACTCTATTGCCAATGTAAGAAAGAGGGCAGGAGGTATGGCACCACAGCAGCCTAGATTTCAATCAGTTTGAACTGTGCTCAAAAGCTTTTTCTTTTTTGTTTTAAATTGAATCAATCCCTGACACAGTCCCAGTGTGGTCCCCCATTCGGCTGCACTGGCAAAACGGAGAAGGTGGAGCTGAACAGAACGAGAAACAGAAGGCAGGAGTACTTGATACTAGTATTGCCACTTGAAGGCTTCTGATGACACATCTTGGGCACAGGGTATTTCTGAACTCAAGCGTTTGCCCTCAAAAAGGGAGGGAAGCAAAGTTTGTCCCTTGAGGATGAATTTAAGATGGCTTCCACAATGTCCTGGAGCCAAGGCTACGCCCATCAGCCAAGAAAATATGCCTCATTTTCAAATAAACTGAAGTGGGCTGAAATACTTCAGAGAGATGTTGAAAGACCTGTTTCAGAAAAGAAAAATGTACAGATATCACGCACTAGCCTCTTAAACAAATTGGAGATTTACACCACTGAAACACGCATTCAAAATCTTTAGACATTAAAAGAAATGTGAAATGTGACCAAGAAATTCCCTTCACTTACGGCATCGATCTTGACTCTGAAGAAAGGGCTGCAATCCTCCCAGCAGAGAGAACACTGACACGATGTATACCTCAGGGAACATTTACTTAAAAAGTGGCAACAACTGTGTCTCACTAATGACATTCAAAGATCTTCCAGGGAAGGAGCCCCAGTTCTTACCTTCTCTTTTGCATTGAACTGACTGCGCTGACCTCGCCTGTAATTACAGAGCAACTTCTTTCCCGCAGGAATGTTCTGCAGCCTGCAAACATCCCTTGAGCCTGCAGCAGTTCCAGCTAGTTCCTAATTATTCCAATATCTGCCCACAGGCTCTTTGAATACTTTCTTATGAACACACATTGAAGTTTTGATCCTCCCCAAAAATCCCAATGCACCTTTGTATGTGACACGTGCACTGTGACACTGGAAACAGAAAATAAAATAAAAAAGGAGGGGGAGATGAAGGGAGAAAATAACAGAAGCCACCAGTTTTTAAAGTTCAGAAGAGCCTCATAAACAGGAATTATTTCTGTTGGACAGCAAGACATACTTTAGTCCGAAATGTGATAATCACCACGGAGTAGTTCTAGCTCGGCGAGTTGCAGCAGGGAAGGCGGCTGCCTCGGCCTGCCAGGAGGAAGCTCCTGGTGACGCCTGCAAGCTGCATCACAGGTGTGACGCGGACTGTGGGTACGAGCTTCCCACCGCACAGCCTGTGCGGGCAAAACTGGTAACCTATAATCCACCTGGATCGTTCCCTCTATGAAACCCAACATCTGTACTGAAGGTTCCTTTTCTGTATTGAAAAAGTCTGCTTGCAAACTGCTCAAGGAAAATTCTGCTGCTTTTTTCTGGTAAACAGCTTGGCAAGGCAACATCATAATCTTGCAGCGTCTGTGGTCCCCTTGAGCTTACGAAGTCTATTAAAACAAATTACATGAAAATATCTTTTTCAGTATTTCAATTCTATAAGCTTAAGAAGATCAGTATATTCCAGTTTCTTTTTACGCTCAAGGAACATAAGACCATATACTACTTCCGTATCTAATGCTGTCACGTCACCTCAATACTTTCTCCGTTAACTGTGTATAATGCACAGACCACAGAATAACAGGAGGTTACTAGGAGAAAACGATATGCTTTCTTGTTATCTGTACTAGCTAGGCTGCAGTGAGGTCAACTCCTCAGCATCTGCTTGAAACAGCCACTACATTTGATCTGTAGCAGACGGATATAAACAAAAAAATTAGACAAAAAGGTAAAATGTACAGTATTTCACAAAGCTGATATAAAGCTAACTATTAGATGAAAAATCTAAATTAAATATCTGAAAATCTAGTACTCAGTGATTCTAAAACCTCAGATAATACCTGAAACAGATGCTGACTTCACTGGATCATCAACCTACCATTTATGTAAGATACAAAACAAAAAAAGAAAAATCTGTTATACTTTGTATATAAGCCAAAGATTATATGTTTGCCCGAAATCAGCCTATTTCTTTCTAAAAAGATATAAAACAAGGTATTACACGTAAATATCCCATCTTGCTTATACCCACAGACCACCACAGCAACAGCTGTATTGCTGCCACTGCTACTTCTCATTGTGTCCACACCGTAATGTATTGCTCTCATACAAGGGGTTGTGTCATGCTTGTGTGACTGGTCAAAGTAGAATATGGAAAGGCTGCTAGGATCATCTGGGTGAGGAAAGATGAGTAACCACCTCAGTGTTCCCAGGATGAGCATTTCAGTGCATTAATAAAACTGAAAAGCCATAGAAGAACATAAAGAAACGGCATACACTGTTCCAAACACGTTAAATACACCTTTAAATAACTGTAACATGGACAGTGAATGGATAAATGTTCCACAATAATCTTGGGGAAAAAAAAGGCAAATCCCAAAAGACAATCATCACATAGGAATAAATAATTTTACAAATTAATGCACCTGACAGATTTAGTGTGTCAGTTATATCTTCCAAATATTTCCCACAATGTCACTCCTACAGTAACCCATCCAAAATCTATCACTAAGAATGGGAGTAAACAACATTTTACTGATGGGTAACCACAAAAAACATAAACCAAATATTCTGGTTTTTCCTCTCCATCCCTACTGGACACAAAGTCATTAAGCAAGTAAACCCCAGAAGATCCCACACATACATGGTATTTAAGGGGCCTGCTAACAAAACCAAACCTTCTTCCCCTTGCTCTCAAGAATGACTGAAGTATAGAATTAGGCTTAGGAGCCCTCTAAAACTTCCTTCCTGTTTCCATCGACATGGAGAGAGATATTCTACCCTAAGTATTCCAAGACAGCTACGAATTGTCTGTAATGCCTATCGGGTCCGTTTTATTATCTTGCATATATTAATTTTTTTTGTTATTTCTACTGGTTATCAAGTATTAGTAAGATCTGTGTATTTTCTCCCCCCTTTAAGGGCAAAATAGCAATAAAATAATACCATATCCAATCCATCAGATTTCTTTTTAGCTACTTAACTACAATTAGCATCTGAAGCGAAGTACTTTCTGAAGTCTTGTAACTGATGTAAGCAAAAAAGGCTGGAGAGCTAACACTGTCACCTCATGTCTTATGTTGATTAAAATTTGAGAAGCTAAAGCTCACATCCAGAAAATACATTAAATTGATATCTCCTTTGACTGAAACTAGTAATGTGGCTTTTTATAAACGTAACTCACAAGTTTAGTTTACAATTTATGTTTACAAATTTTCATTTCAGATTAAGAAATCCATCTCACAGAGAACAACATGAACAGTAAAATAAAGCAAGACACTGCTAGATTATAGACAGACATCCTAGAGCAATGCAGCACTGCAGGGATCTGATTGTAGACAGTGTCTTCTGCTGGGCAGTCAGTCTCCCACTGGGATGGGAAGCACGTACACTGGGATGTTCTACAATAAAAGTGTTTATTTCTTATACAGAGCCTTACAGACGTTGCAGGATTATTCCCTCTCAATGCTTCAACTTTTTAATTTATCAAAATTTTTAACCACAGCACAGCAAGGCACTTACAGTTTCATAACATTCCTCCACACAAAGTGTTCTGTGATTCTTGGATCTGTTGCTCTCCTTGCGAGAGCCAAAAGCCAAAGCACAAAGCAACTGCTATGGGCTGATAGCAAATGCCGGTTACTGATCAGCCCAGATCAGACGGAGCTCTAACAGAGTGAAAGCAAACCCAAGCCTGTCTTCTGGAAAGCCACACACAGTTGCAAGGAAAATCAGGATACACACAGGTCATCTGCTCTGTTCAGCACTTGTTATTATTTTATTTACTCTGAAGCAGAGCTACAAATAACTGACCAATTTTCAAAAGAAGCTTCTATAATTACATTGGTATGCCCTGTGGAAACACTAGGTTTCTCATAGCAACCTTCAATGATTCAAACAGCTATCCCTGCTATTCCCACAAAATTATTAATACTAAGAGACCTTCATTCTTCAACAGAAGATCTGATACGTGACTGGCAGAATTACCATTATCAATGGTAATCCAACAGCTTTATGACATCTTCTCTCTTGACAAATAAAGTTTTATGGTAAAATTAGTGATACGCTCAGTACACAGTAAGGCAGGATTGCTTCTATAAGATCTTTCTCATCACTTAAGATGCCTTGAACACACCCATTATAAAGTCTTTTTAGCAACCCTGTAAGACAGATAAGTATGATTCCTGTTGCAATAGATTAGGAAACTAAAGGAATGGGTCTGCAAGACAAGCAAACTGTTCAAAGCAGCCTATGCCACTGAAAAACTCCGCCACTCCTACGACCTACTCCACCACCCCTATGGCTTTCCTAGATCTAGTTGGCCCTCATCCCTGTGATCACTGATGGGGACCTGACAGACATCTCCTTGGGCGTACTCAGTTTCCTAAAACATCAGAAAATAAGTATCATAGAAGTGAGAGGTATTCTGCAGCCTTAGGGAGCTGGATCTACTCACTGAGGGGTCAGATGCCAAGGAGCAGGCAGGAGCCACAAGACTTAGATGCAGGGAGACCTTTCAGAAACAGAAAGACATTAGATCAGCTCAGCTGATCTCCATGGGACAGAGCTGGAGTATCCTCCTTAATACTGAAGGGAAAGATAGCATCGAAATCAGAAGGAAGAATTTACCATTACTGGCTTACAGTTTGTGCTACAATCCTGTCACCTCTGAGCGTGGCTCACCTGACATTTTCCTGTCCATTTCCATTTTGCTTGAAAAGTTACCTGTTTTGGATCCACAGGAAAAGCCATAACCAACATTCTGCTTTTTATTCTCATATTTGAGAATATCCATCAACATTTGATGAAAAGCACCTTGTATAAAAACACTTCTCCTGCAGTTCACTGCAGACAAATAGATACTCAGGCCAGGTTAATTCAAAATGATTTACAGTAACCAAGAATAGTTACTATTTCTATTATCAAGCAAGGAAACTTGATCTAAATACATAATTTTAATTTGATTTTGCATTTATTCTCCTTTTCTGAAGAAAGCCTGTTACTAGATAGGAACCTTAAATTGATGTTGATTCCATAACTTATATCTCATATTTGACATTTCATTTTTCTAACTTTAATGTTACAATATATTCACATTTAAGTAATTACATAATTTAAACACAAGAAATTACCAGGGCCAACAGTCAAATCCAATGTCATCAATGTTGCTGGGGATAGCAAAAAAAAAAAAAAGAAATATTTTAAAGGATTACATTTTAGGATTATCTTCCAAACCCACAACTGTGTCAAGCTGGTTTCAAAGGAAACTAAAATTCTACTTACACAAATCCAAGTTCTACCAGATTCATATGCCTCTGTTTTCTAACTTCAATGCCTCTATTAATCATGTTTTTCATTGAAAACAAAATAATTCTTTTTAAATAAAAGGAAGCATTATCTTTAGCTAGTGAACTGAAGTGACTTTCTAGATACTACATCACTACACCAGAAGAAATAGATGATCTCAACATCACATTTCATTTTTATTACATTTTGTAAGATGAAAACAATCGTTTTCAGGTTCTCCTTTAAAAAAACTGACATAAACTATACTGATATAAACACACTATTTTCTGTCTATGCCTACTGAAAAAACCTGTTGCAAGCTGATCTGCCCCTTCAGCAAACTGAATCCAATTATTTACCCGGCAATTTCCCTCATTTCAGTGATCTAATACACTTTAAAACTTCAGTAAAAAATACTCACATTATTTATTAGCAACACTATTTTACTTAAATTTTTCAACCTATGCTAAAGGCTAAATTTACTACAATAGACTTAGACAGAAAGTTCCACTTAAAAATAGTACCTTTTTATATACATTTTAGCTATCCTGCAAATACTTTCTATGATAATGTAGTAAAAAAGACTTCGGGCTGTGGTATTGTCAGAAAGGCTCCTCCTCCATTAAGGACCCATGTCTGCACTTCCATCACAACCTGAAAAGTCCTGAATCTCAGTTTAAAAGCTGACAATGAAGACAAAATCAAGCTAAAAAGCCAAATTCTAAAGTAAATTGCATGAGATACAGGCACACATTCTCTTCTAATCATTCATCAGTGGACTGATGATAGTTTCTACCAGGTACAGCAGGAGAAGACGTATCAAGCTGTCACAGACAGACTTCAATACATTTTGTCTGCTAAAGCCCTTTAGACGTACTAGTTTTATTTCCTTAAAAATTCGGGAAAAGACAGAGTCTTCATATTTTGAATCTCAACATACACAAGACTTCAGATGGATGAATATGGCATGAACGACACGTGTGTCGGATGGATAATACAGGAGCTATGCAGAAATCAGTATTTTTACTTCCGCCTCCCATTCAAAGTCATCTATGTATGCACACATGAGAAGAAAAATTGCAATGCTTAGTTGCCAAACCCTGTAGTGTCATGTGGCAGCAGTAGGTCAATCTTTAGAAGCTGGCTCCAACTTGATCAGTGACTGATCTGCTCCCTTCCAGCTGAGACATCAGGTCACGACAAACATTATCCCCGTCATGTGGCTAATGACTGAGCTGGAGGGAATCCCTCTAAGAGGAAAGCAGAAACACAAGGAGCAAGTTCCCCCCTGAGAAAATGGGGTGAATTAAGGTCATATTGAGAACAGGCAGGTGATTCACGGTAAAAAGAGCACTAGATTAACACATGGAATTCATGCAGTTTTATTTTGAAGCTCTTGGGCAGAAGGCCCAAATCAGACTTCAGGCACGGTATCAATTTCCTGGACTGAGTAAACAGGCCGACAGCCTGTACATACCTACTACAGAGCGTCGTCACCTGCCACCTAGCACAAAGGACGTTTAATTAGCTTAGTAGGGATACAAGGTCTGGGGGAAGAGGGGTGGCAGAATCTGTGTCTTTCAGGCCAGCACCAGCATTTGTAAGACACTTTTACACTAAAAAAAAAAAAAAAAAATTGAAACCAAACCCAAAATTATTGAAGCATTTTTTTTCATTATCATGCCAATGAAATGCTAATTCATTGGACATGAGAAATGACATGTTCATAAAATCCAATAAGCAAGACAATCGTGTCTCAATAAATCACACTTCAAGTTCACACAGGGAGATGGAAGTGTGTTATTAGAAAAACAATATACAATCAGCAATTAAGCAAAACAGAGATAAAATGCTGATGAAAAAATTAGGATGGTAGTGATTCCTTTCATATTATTCCAGTGAAGACCAAACCGATAAAAGTATCAAATAGGTGTTTGCCTTAAAGAAACAAATGCAGATTGCAAACTCCTGAGAGGAGGGAGAGCATTATCTCCACACTAGATTCTTTATAGACACATTTTTGGCTATTACTGTAATCATATGCCGTGACTGGGAGAACAGAACAGGAGAAACAAAAATACCTCTTTTACAACCAATATGCCTGTCTCAGCCCAAAACCTGCATGTAATACCAACACCTTAATTTCGGTTTTGCTTCTGTATGACATACACATGCACCAAAAACCAACAGTGGAAAGCAGCATGCAACCTTTTCAAATTATCAAGGCCTAGGTTCAGCAAAATACGTCTGGAAGGGACCTTACTATAAACACACCATGATACCCTCCTGATTTGGGGTATAACCACAAAGAATCAGGGCCCTTGACTGAGGGATGTTACGACTATACTATAGAAAATCAACTTCTATGACACTAAGTATCTAATAAGCCACTTCCATGCAACCTTTTCAAATGATCAAGGCCTAGGTTCACCATTTGAAGTATTATGTTTCCTAAGCCTTTGATCCTTCAAACAGTAGAGAGTACGGGATATCTCTATACTACATCTGAAAACCTTAATACAAGAAGAGAGGTTATGGCTTTCAGAGCAGTGGCTATATAACAGGTTTTTGTCTGAATAGTGTTTTGACCAGAGTTCTGGGCCTGAAATTTTCTAAAACAGTGAACAAAAGGTCTTTGGCTGTCAGTTCACAGCCAGTATGCTGCAAAGTGCAATAGATGTCCTAATGCTGCCAAACAAGCTGTGCACTTCTGTGAGTTATTTGGTATGGAAACCAACATTTCCCACAACTTTTCCCTCCCTGTTATCACTTACTTGCACTTTAAAATAGACAGCTTTGAAATATCCTGAAGAAAGGCTTGAAAGAGAAGGTTTGAGTACTACAGTACAGGCCACCTAACAAACATCAGTCTGGAGAGCAAAAACCTTAACAGTATCATGTTGAGGAACTACGTACAGTACCACTGCATAGCCACAGGAACTGGTCCTGGAAGAAAAACTCCAAAACGCAGCGGGACAAGGCAAGAGACATACAGCGCTAACATCTTTTGACAAATTTAAATCCCTGAGAGATTGCTGAATTTACTCAGTTACTCAAAGAAGGCAATTAAGCTTCTGAAGATAGAGAATAAGTCTCAAAAAACAGAAAGAAAAAAGATAGGTAAACAAGACATTTTACAAAGAGATGTGGTAAGCAGCTCAAGCCGAGACATCCAGGAAGTGTCGCACCACAACTTAAGAACTTAAGAAACCTAGCAAAGAAAATTATCATGAAAGAACACAATTTTGTTCATGGCATTTTTCAGTTAAATTTCCGAATAAACATCTGCACCGCAAAACTGATAAGTCTCCAAATGAGAAGCAAGGACCACCTTAACTTTTCTTACCCCTCTCTGTGACCTAAGGAATTTGATATTTGCCTCTTTGCCTTGAAGTACAATTCTCCTCTTCACAAGGTCTCTACCTATACATAGATGCAAGAAGAGAACAGGCCTATTAACACAGTTGACTACACGAGAGAAATAGATTCACACCTGTCTCATGAATTTAAGTCTTAATTTCCCTGAAAAGAACACTGCTTTAGTTTAACCTAAGCACCCAACTTCACATATAATGCAAAGTCAGTGCTACGCGGAAGTTTAGGCTACACAATCTTAATGTTTAATTCTCATCTTGACAAATCTATACATGGATAAATTGTATTTTGCATTTTGTATACTATACTGTTCAAACATAAGTCTGGGGCATAATAGCTGAGTTAAGTATTAAAGATATTATTATAGGAATTAGCTGTCTGTCCTCCAGAAACAGTCCTAAACAGGTATGGTGAGACTTTTCAACAAAAGAGCATCCCTGCTTTATTCGTACTGCTTCAGTAAACACAAACATTGCTATGGGACTGTGAAAATGAAAACTCCCACAATCTTTACTCAAAAATCTGCGGCCAAAAAGCATCTCTACAGTTAAAGCTGTAGTCTACAGACATATTTTCCATTACACAGGAAAGACAGAAAGGCACTAAGCTGTTGAATCAACCTTTCCATCACAAATCATAGAATGGTTTGGGTTGGAAGGGACCTTAAAGATCACCTAGTTCCAACCCCCCGCCCTGGGCAGGGACACCTCCCGCTAGACCAGGCTGCTCAAAGCCCCATCCAGCCTGGCCTTGAACACTCCCAGGGATGGGGCAGCCACAGCTTCTCTGGGCAGCCTGTTCCAGTGCCTCACCACCCTCAAAGTGAAAAGTTTCTTCCTAATATCTAATCTAAATCTACCCTCTTCCCGTTTAAGCCATTACCCCTCGTCCTATCACTACATGCCCTTGTAAAAAGTCCATCGCCGGCTTTCTTGTAGGCACCCTTCAGATACTGGAAAGCTGCACCCTTACAAATGAATGAGCGATACAGACTCGTCATTGCTAACTCCCAAAACTCCCAACAAAACATATTCTAATTCAGCAACACTGTAGACCCTTTCTGTGATTCACTGTCTGCTCCAAACAGGTGGAGGAACCTTTCAACTACAAGAGCGCGTTAGTGGATATGTCTGAATATGTGCCCTACACAGGTACCTCATCCAGGCATGCGCTTTTGCCAATCTCATTATTTATAAGTATCATTACTTTAGCATCACTGCAGTGTCTGATGGTTTACAGATATTAAGCAATAGGCCAAGAGTTCACAATCTCAAGAATCAACAAGAACACAATAAGGAGTCACATAAACAGTATTTATAGCTTAGCCTATCCTATTTTAGCCCCCTCTCTTTAGGCAACTTTTTTAGTTTAACCTTTACCTAGCCTATTCATCTTCAGTTGAGTGAACATTTGACTCATTTCCAACTGCACGATGATTTCTCTTAACATGACTCTGAACTGCGGACCTTTTATTCAGTGTCCTAGAAGTGCTCTACTAGCCTCAGTGATCCTAGGAGAAGTAGGAAAATAGCGTTATTCCCATATACTGTTGAGTAAAAGACAATTAAGCATCTCAAGGCAATACAGAGGCTCACGGTAGATTTGAGAGAGAAGTACAGGAGTTCTGACTCCCAGTCTGCTGCTGTAATCCCCAACTAATGCACAACAAAAATAAAATCCAAATGTAACTGTTAACTTCGACTGACACAGGTTCATTTAAAAAATTAAAACAATTCATCAGAACACTCATCTACATGGGATTGCAGTTGCTTTTTAATATGTTGTGTTTATATGGCAGCGACCTCCTACACAAGACCCCACTAGAGTAAACAGCAAACAAGCAGAGGCAGAACTTCAAACACACTAGTAATTGTTGGAATACCTGAGGTTATCTGACAGATAAGTCGGGCTTTTCTTACACAAATTATTCTGAAATCTGATTCAGAGGACACACGCATTTATCTACTAGGAAGGACTAGAAAAGATGCCAAAATTCATCAGGATTTCTCAAATGAAAGTAAAACTCCAGATCATTAAAATTAAGTGAAAAAAGGACATAACCCTTTCCTAAAAACAGATCTTGCTGTGCAGCCAAGTATGTCTGCATACAATTGTCATTTATTTTTAAGTAGGGGCAATTTTCCAGATAGATTTTTAGATCGGCTAACATAATGAGGTGCTTTAAAACAAAACAAAAAAACCACCCAAATTTCATTCCTGACTACACTTGCTATAAAGATGTAGAAGAAACAAGGAAGCAATAACAAAACACAGTTTCACCTGGCGTATCACAAAATTGCAAAATTGTAAATTTCAATGAAGGCAAAGACAATAACAATATCAGCATCCAGGAAATAGGGTCCCAACTCTTAACCAGAAAGACTGGGAGAAACTGTCCTAACTGTTGTAAAAAAAAAAAGAAAAAACAAAAAAAAAAACCCACAAAAACACCAACAACAAAAAGACCCCACCAAACCAACCAAGAACAAAAAAAAAAAAAAACCACAAAAAAAATACACCACACCCCGCCAAAAAAACCAGCCTAGTCAAGGACACAAACTCAAAGAAGTCACGTGCTCTTCAATACATTCGCCAGTGCTTTCTCCATTCAACCTGCATCAGCTCAAGCCTGTTCTTACCAATAGTGTTATCAGCCCACATATGGAGAGGTGCACTCAAAAACATCACTTGGGGCAATCAAAACAGAAACAGAACTGAACACTGTCAGCATTCAAAGATCCTTCATTCAGTGCTTCCACACTAGTCCTGCCAGTGAATAAGGCAACAACCCAAACCTCTTAAGATACACCAAGGGAGGAAAGTTATTCCAAGAGCTTGAGAGTGCGTTACGCTCAGAAAGCAATGAGGTATTAGTCTACACACCAACAAAACAAAGCAGAAGTAAACATAAGTGAAAACAAATAGACAGTTGCACATCAGTATGGAAACTCAGTCATCAGACATATCTGTCAAAACTGTGACAACACAGATGAAGGTGAATCAATATGATACAAATCCCCACAACACATCCATCCCGTTATATCTTCCTTAACCAAAAATGGACTACTAGTAGCAGATCTACTCCTGGAAACACTATAAAAAACATATTACCGTTTCCCACACAAAGGTAATTTGATGTTTTAGGAAAGTTTTCATTCTCTGCCCAACATAAAGCAAATGCCGGTCATTTCTCGGTTTTCATGCTCATCCTTGGACAACAAGAAAGGACACAAATTCAAATCCAAACCAGGGAACAAAGTATTCTTAGTAGTTCTGGAGTTTCATTGTGCAATGCTATTTTAAAACCAGCAGAAACTCATTCTGGCACCACAGCACTAGACAATTTAATCACAAATATTTTCTCTCCAAACCAACTAGAAGCTTCCTCACACCATTATTTAAACCAATCTGTAAAGGGGGAAGGGGAAGACTGAATTAACTATTCAGCCTTTGGAATATAACCTTCCTATGACAGTGACAAAAGGCTTTACTGTTGCATCTCATTAAAATAGGACGCTATCTTTTATAAATCTTTCAGCATTAGTGGTCACTTTTAGCCCAGAACCACCACCATTCAGGTCATCTGTTCTCTGTATTAATAATGATTGCAAAACCCACCAACACAGTACTGAGAATGAAACCGTATTACAAAAATTTTCTATTTAATCTTCTTGCTCATCTCCCAAGCTACAACATCATTCTCTAATCAGTGGTCTCTCATTAAAACCTTTGGAAGAAAGAGCACTTTCCAATTCCTTTATTAATAAAAAGAAGTACTTAACCTTCTGGAAATACAAGGGAGGGACTAATACTGTTCAGGCATACACCTAGCACTAGTACTGAACTCAAATTATACTTTTTTAAATATGGTATACTTTCCTCAATCTTATTACAGGTCCAGTGAACAGACTTTCAAATTCAAAAACTCTCTTTGCAACACTGAGAAATACCGTATATTTGATTTAATACATGTTTCACAGGGTTACTCTACTGGTATAAAGGAAGAGACAATGTCTCCTCAGCAGGCTGGCAAAATCTGGAAGGAATCCACCCCTGGAAGGTCTGTAACTCAGAGGAAGAGGACTTAACCACTTAATCCTATGATTTGTATTTGCTTTTAATAGAACCCTGTTGCTACACTGAACTTTTTGTTATTGAGAGAAACAGACTCATTCTTGCTCATAGTGGTCTATTATAATTCATAATAGGGCTTGCTATAGGTATCTTTAGAAGAACATGTCCCTTCCCCCAGCCCTCTGATCTTTTTTTTTTTTCTTTTTTATACCCTCATCTCCACTGGAAAAACTGCAAACAGTTCCAAATCGCATACCTGTAACATGAGCTGGTGTCTTTTTTATCCCTTGCTCATTCATGCAAGATAGCAGATTTTCACTGCACTGGTTCCCATGTCATTATAAGATGCAAATACATTTATTTAAGTCTCTCTCCTAGAATTCAATCGCTTTCATTGCTTTATCTAATTAAATTCATCAAGAGTTACCGGACAGTGGGAGCTGTAGCTGCATTTGCTGTTCAGGCAAATTAAAAAAAAAAAAAAATTAAATATATATATATATACACACACTGCCATACAGGATCCTTTGCCTTGGACATCAAACACCTTTAAAGATCTGCTAACAAACTGTAACACTCAAAAGGAGGAAGGAGGAATTTAAGCCAGGGATAAATCCGTATCAAACTGGAAAAGCCCTCAGCAGTCTCCAGAGCAATCCAAGTCTGGAAAGGCAAATCAAACCCATTTGTTTTGTATCACTGTTTCTTTACAGATGAAGTGAAAGTTCAAGTATTGACCACAGGAAAGAGCCATTTCATTTGCATACTGTTTTGTTACCAAATTGTTCAGGAAGTTCTTACTTTTTTTTTTGGATGATCATACGATAGATATGGGTGTAATACCTGTCCTCTGCTTCTCAACTACAGAAACTTCCCACCAAAATCTCAACCAAAACTTTATTCATTCTTACAAACAATCACAAACTTGGCAATCACTTTTCAAAGGCAAGCTTTTTATGCTCACAATGTTTCTACAGCTGCAATTCATATACAGATACAAACGCCACAGTCTTTACAAAAAGCCAAATTGCTAAGAGCAAAATTAGCTGTAAGCAGTTCTCAAGTTTCATTTTAAGAGAAACACAAAGCATAAACAAAGCAGACATTACTGAAAGTGAGAAGATTTTATGAAGAGTTCTTTTTTGTAATTCTCAGTGAATAAAAGAAAGGCCTGATATTCTATATGTACACAGCAAGCACTCAACTTTATCCATAAAAGTTTCATATCAAATTTTATAAATTAAAAATAACAGAGTTTTACACCTTGCAAAATGAAAGGAATGGAGGATTGCAACTCAAGCTGGCAACATCTTAAGTAAAAATGGACACTTCTGTCATTCTTTTGTCATAGGATGCTTGTGGATGCTAAAGTTATGAAGGGTTCAAAAAGAGATTGCATAAGTTCACCACAGCTATTCAAAACCAAATGATTAAATACCAAATCATCTGCCTAGAGAGCCCTAAACTACATCCTGCTAGAAGCCAGTGATACTTCCCTTCAAACACTCAGATACTTGCACACCCCACAATACTCTTCCCTAGGCATCTGCTACCGTTCACTGTTAGAAAACAAGATATTGATGTAGAAACACCTTTGGTTTGAGCTGACATACCATTCTTAGGTATGTATTTTTGTGCCTGGGAAAAAGGAAGGTAAAATATCTAAAGATGGTTCAACACCTACACTGTTCAATTCCCTCACATTGAAACACTATGTAGGGCACTTGTATGACAGCCAAGATATTTATATAGTAACAGTTCTTAATATACTTACATCACCCATGAGAGCTGGGGAAGACACCACAAATATATAATTCTTCCTCCTTCTCCCTTAGCTGAATTCACTCCCCCTTCCAAGTTTTACTTAACACTTAAAATAGCTTTATGAGTAACATTTTTTATCTTTTTATACAACATTAACTATTATCCACAGCCTATATTATCTGCAAGAGAGGATTTGCATTAGTCAATCTCCCTTTTGTGTATTTTATTCAGATTTTAGACAGGTAGATCTTTGGGGTTGCGTTGTACTTTTTTTAGTTATTTACAACTGAAAGGATTTCCTAGAAGTCATTCCACCGTGACATTAGAATAGGGAGATCTGTTCTTTATCAAGCACAGGCAGTAATAACATTGCAAGTAATGTCTGCATGCCCAACAGAGTAAAAGTGAGAGTGCTCTCTCCCTCTCACAATTTAAGAATTTTGTTAGCTATGGTCATTCTTCAACTAAAGAGCCTCCTGTGGATTGTGATCCATCACAATCGCGGCAGGCAGCCAACCTTTGCTTTTTCACAATAACTTTATTTGTTATTTTCAAAAACATCGCTCTTCTATTGTATTCTTAATATACCTGCAGAAAGATTCTTTTCTTTCATATTGTGTCCAACATTTATGACTCCTTTCTGTGTTTTTCATCTGCTTAAATGGTGCCAGGTACCATTGGCAAAGTATCTGCAGTAATTTTCTTTAAATGGCTACGTGAATGAGTTTGGCCTTCTTCCAAATTTTACTTTGGAATTATTCAAACTAGTGAAATGAGATATATGAAGATTTTATTTAGAAGTTAGTTTAGCTGCAAGATGTTTGCTTCAATAAATATTTAATGAGAAGAGTGTCTTCAAAAAAGAGGAATCTATTTCATCGCATGCATAAAGCGGAGGAAAAACTGACGAGACGTATTGATATTAATACTGAGATATTCTAGATCTTTGTATTCTAATGAGAGAGTTAATCTTCAAGTACACGCTTCACGAAGAGTACTTTGCAGTAGACAAGATGTTGGAGACTAGTCAAACACTGGGTACTATGAAAACGACTGTCCGTTGGGTCTGCTAGCTCTGAAACTATGCAGCAGACAACAATCATAAACACATCGGGACCTCTACACCACACAAACAGCCCAGCTTTCCAGCAGGAGGTTCTCCAGACCAGCTCTGATGTATTACAGCTATCAAGGATAGCTATGCAGCTGAATAATACTAAGGTCTTTCATGGGTGTAAGCACAAAATGAAAACTATTATTATACTTCATTTAAATGATATTAAATTTTTAAGTAGTGTAAAATGATGTAAACAAAGGCATTAGTTAAAAATTAGTTAATTTAAAAATTAAAAAGTTAAATTAGTTAACACAGAAATAACAGATCAAATACAAAAGCATGGATCAAAACAAATGTCACACAAAACAAATGAACACAGAAACCGGCAGAAAAACTTCCTGGAACTGGACCTCTGGGAACATTTCCTCTTGGACCTTCTTTCCAAATAATCTGAATCCACACGGATCTAACTGAAGTCTAGATGCTAGTCTGACAACAAACAGGCATTGTTTCTACAGAGAATCAAGTGAAATCACTGACTACACCTGTAAGACTGCTGGCAAACACTTACAGTAGGTAAGCCTTCGTCCCCTTTAATAAAAGGTTTACAACTTAGACCTTCTAAGTTATAGGAACTCGTGTTTCTGGATAGCATTATACTATCTGGGAATGCAGCTCCCATACTATTTAGTATATAGTATACCATACAGTTCCCAAATTATAATCCTTCCATTATCAAATCTTTCATACACTTCCTAACTTGTATTTTATCCCTAAGCGACCCTTTAATGTATTGTCTTGAATTAAAAAAAAAAGGCTTTCTGTCCTGTTTTGTAAAGAATCAACCCAGTAGAAGACCTCAAGTCCTAAACTAAACTATTAAAATGCACCAATAATATAATTAGTAATAATCATCTGCTTACCACAACTGATAGAGGTAGCTGGAAAACAACAATTTAAGGGTGTGTACTTTACACAGTGTGTTCTGCTACCAGATGCACGACAGAAATGGGACACCGAAGGCGATTGGAACTGGTGGTTCCAGTCAAAAAATGAAATGAGAGATTCCATACCATTTCTACCAGCTCTGCAAGGTGGAAATGAAGAAAAACCAAAAAGATATGAGGATGCTGGCCATGTAACTCACTCCTTCACACACCCCCACCTTCCCCACCCCACCCCCCCGATAAATATCAAGACACATCTGTACAACCTCTCTTAGCAGTCAAGCTCCCTGGTAACTGAACTAGAGACATGCACCATTACTACTTTGTCCCGAATCATTCTCTAACTCATCAATTAATTTGGTTAAGCCTTCAGTAAGGTCTCTTCTGACACAAAGAGGAGAAGTCTGTTCTACTTAAAGCACAGGCTTAGCTTCCAACCTTGGTATGGAAGGCACAGTATGAAATGACCTCAGGTATCATTAAACAAAATAAAAATGCTACAACAGAAAGCCGTACAAAACAGAAACATGAATTTGTGGGTGTTTTATTGTAAAAAAATTAAATCAAAAACCTGATTTTATTGTTAGACCTTCTTACAGAGTTTCTTACAGCAATCACAGGCAGAAAATTATCTCTTTATGAGCACTAGATGAGATGAGAATAATTACCCTTAGATAAGAAGAGAATAATTACACTGAATTCTTTTGCAAGGTGCTTTGAGACCTACTAATAAAAAGTACTGCTAAAAGCTGTGTATTATAAGTATGCTTAATAATTACATAAAACAAGTACAACTTTTTCTAGAGGCTAGTTATAAACAAAACTAATTTTATTTGAAAGTTCATCTGAACCAGTCATTTTTTGTGACAAAAATGATCCAGTGAGCTAAGGAAAGTTGCACTGCAACAGCTTTCTTGGTGTAAGCTTACAATAGAACCATTTAAATCTATTCATCAACTTCCTGAAGAAAAATATATTGAATACTTTAAACTATCCATCAGGAACTCAGTATAGCTCAAAGTGAGTAGGGTTTTTATAATGAAATATGTTAGGGCTTTTAAAATAAACATCTGTTGACTAGGTGAGAACAAATTCCAGTCTGTTGTTAGCAGCAGTGATGTAACAAACACACACCAAAAAAATAATCTTTCCATAGAAGTCATTCACAACAGTTATAGTTGTCAGATTTCTAAGCTATTTTTAACCTTATTAATATCTATCTCTATACACACATACCAACTACCTCCTTTCAGCCCCCAAGAAACTGATAACGACCTTATAAAATTCCACTGGGGGTGTGGGGGGATATGCAATTTTTTGAAATAGCTCTACTTCACTTGACATTCACATTGCCTGTGAAAAATGAGGCCCACTCGTGCAAATGTTCCTTATAAGAGCAATCAGGTTAGGAGCTCCTGGCATGAAGCTATTTCTTGAATTAGGATTGCAGGATCCAGTTGATAGCTAGCATCCCCAGGGATCACGATGATTTTGCTATTACGGAAAAACCTATGATGGTATTATTGAAACAGCTTTACCAGAAATCCTGATGTAACGAGAAATCTGTTCTACTAATAAACCTCTTCTTTTTATACAAGTTAACTCTTCAAACTTAAATAGTTAAATGTTAGCAGTTTAGTCATATAATCATCTTCAAAGCTGTCAATATTTGTCAACATGGCAAAACACTATTTTGACCAAGTTCTTACTGTACTGCATTTTTTTATGCAGTAAAACAGTTACTTTAGGTTTTAAGACTTAAATTTTGCAAATTATTTGTAAAAGCAGACGTTAAAAACACTTATTTACAGCTACCACCTGTGTTGAAAATACCCGTTGCAAATACCCCTTACCTATTTAAAACACAGTGTGTTGCCCACGAATCAGTTCATCCTGGCAAAATGAAATTGCCTACGACAATAATACGAGTGCAATTATTTTTTTTTTTAAAGGCGAAGAAAAACCTTTCCCAGTTTTTTTTCGAGCCTTTGCCTCATTCTTTTTTGAAAACAAGTGTATCTAAATCACGGAAGAAAAAGGGCTCTTAAATGCTAAAACATCACATTTGACTTCAGGAAGTCCCTTAACCTCAAATTGCTGGAGGCCTGGCTGGTTTCCCAAAGCTTCACAGCACGCTCACCCGGTCGTTATGGTGTTTCCTAAGCATCTGCTATTTGCCACTTGCAGGATCTGGAATCTAAACTAGATGGACCTTTGATCTGACCCCATACAGCTGTTTTAATTGCGTGTTTTAACGTCAAAGTCAAATTTAAGTACCGAATTAGTAAACGATTCCCGCACTTTTCAGGAAACCTTTAGGAAGCCAAGGTGCTCCAAGGCAGACGTTTATTGAAAGGCACGATGTGGAGACACAACACAAAAGGGAGTTGCACACGCTAGGCGAATATCACCGGATCGCACGGCAAATTTCCGAACCGTCTCCCCGAGAAAGACGGGGGCGCGGGGGGAATATAGGAAAAAAATAAAGAAAATAGAAAAAAACGGGGGAAAATAAAATCGCAGCGCTACAGGCAGGGCGCGGAGGGTCACAGGTGATGCCGGAGGCGGCGCTGCCGCCACAGCCCCCCGGGGCTCGCGGAGCTCCGACCGCTGCCGGACCCCGTCCGCTCGGTGAGGCGGAGCGGCGGCCTCCGGGAGCGGGCGGCGACCACCCCCGCCCCACCGGCGCTGGGAGCGACCGGAGCCGCAGGTACGAGGGAAGGGACCGGGGCTTCGAGGCTGACGGGGGGAGGCGGGACGGGCGCCAGCCGGCGGCCGAGGCTCAGCCCGCCCGGACTGCCTCAGGCGCGCGGGGCAACCGCCACAGAAAGGAGGCGGCGCGCGGCACACAACGGACGCGCACGTCCCGGCGGCGCCCCGGGACACACACACACGCACAAACGGACCTCGCTACCGACCCGCCCGCCGGTGCCCACTGGAACAAAAGGAAAACGTCCCCGCAGCCGCCCCCGGCCCCGCACA
>VXBH01002242.1:261925-379141 GCA_013400035.1 Rynchops niger
GGGAAACAGCCGGGAGGGGGAGGGCGGGGAGGGGGGGCGCAAGGCGGCCGCCCCCCGTCCCCCTCAGGCCCTTACGTTCCTCTGGACGAGAAATGACAAAGCCCCGACCGTGTACGGTACCGGGGGTTATTGGGTAACGAAGCGCTTGGAGCTGACGTTTCCCTCCCACGCTCAGGGCCGACAGCGGGAAGGAGTTGGTGGCAGCCGTGGGGGCCGCAAGCCCCATCACCCGCCTCGCACTCCTCCCGGCGACAAATCACGGGCGCTGGCACCGCTGTGCTCCTGCATTTTGATAGAAACCAGAAGCCACAGCGAGTGAAAGTTAACCATCTTGATTAGTACCCCATGCTAAGCATAACCTTTGCTCGCAGAAAATAACGCTTACAATAACGGATCAAGGGGGTGTCTTACGGGAGACAGTGCCTTTATCCTCAAACTTGGCAATTCAGGACACAGTCCAGAGATATCAATGCTACAAAACCTCGGGGGAGCCTCAGTAAAAAGGGATTTGTATTGCAAACAAACTCTGAAGCTGTATTCAGGTACCACATCCAGTGCACATTCCCTTTCTTCAGAAAGGAGCAATGAAATACCTAAACATAAAAAGTGCAAAGCACCTAGTACTTTCAGGAAGCCAGGAACGAACTGTAACTATCAGTTCTAAAAAAGCCATCTAAAGAATAGTACATGGGGAGCAAGGAGTAAGGTGGCCTAATCCCCTGCTGGCTTTAGTAATCAAAACTGACCATTTCAGAAACTAAAAAGGTAAATATTTTTCACGCTATTCCCCAAAGCTCCATAGGGCATTTACCTTACAACCTATAGCAAACTCTGTGCCACATCTAGGTCTCTGAAAACCTGAAGCCTGAGATAACGTGTGAGAGCGAGGGCATCCCTAAACGTGGAATAACAGTCCTGTAGCTAAAGTGCAATAAAAAAGTCATCAGGGAGTTCAAACTCCATTTCCAGATGTGTTACAACAGTTGATTGTCAACTTGTGAGCTGTGAAGACCAGAGTCCCTGAATTACCTCCTAGATATCTGCAAAAAACAACAACGACCAAACCCCCCACCCTTACAGGCAAGCTTAGGTTTATTATATTGGGATTACTTCAGTAGAAAATTTTGAGGAGCCAAACAGTTAAACCCACTTAATTCTTGTGCTTAACTTAAGCATCTGTGCCTCAGCTCAATTCCTAATTTACAGGCAATCATAAGAATTAAGTTTAGGTAGTAGAGCAAGAAACATCACAGAGCTTTTCAAAACACAACTGCATCTCTAAAACTCAGAACTTGGTTTGTAATCCTCTCCACCCGTGGCACAGTGTAACAGTGCTGCCTGCTAGTCCCTTCTCCCTGCTGTATTAGAAGTTTTCCATAGCCAGGTTCGTAATCACAAGAGAAAACTATGTCTGGTAGTTTTTCCACCAGCCTCTACAAGCTGTGATCATGCGTGAGTGATACCTTGGAGGAGTCCTGCCCACCCTGCACGTGTTGAGGACTGAAAGAAAATACACAGGAAGATGAACTCTCTTATCATCACTGCAGCTCATTCTATCAACATAACACATTTATTTTCCAAAATCAAATTCACACAGATACACAAGAGTCCCTGGAACTAGAACCAGATACCTCAGACTGTGTATAAACCTTTCTACAGAGGAACAGATGATAAATCCCACTTGTCTATAAGCAACTACGTGAACTTTTTTTGTATGTGGAAAGTTTTGATTTCGAAAACAAAACACAAGGAAACAATTTCTTCAGCTCACTTTCCTTACTCTGCCCAACAAGAACACCTCAATTTTTTTCTCTTCACGTAAAATATTCACACTCAGTCACATTAAATGTTTTCACTGCAGACACAAACTTTTTTTCCCCCCACGTCATTTCACTTTTCATGATTTCTTCCCCATTCACAAGCTCACTCTGTTCACGCTCATTTATGCAACTTGGGTATGTTGGGACAGAAAACAAAGCACAGGACTTGGTTGCCTTCCAAATGCAAATGACATCAGCACCGCAAAGAATAAAACTGATTTCTGCAGGCGTTATCTTCCTGGAACTGGTGAGCTAATAGTTCTCTATATACTCTTTATATGTTAAGTCAAGCGTGGTTGTTTTCTTAATCATACAATCACTTCCTAGAAGTGTTCCATATGCTCCATGAGAAAGGGAAAGCACACCTGAAAAATCAAATGTAACCATTATTGTTTTGAATCCCTTAATTTAATTCAGGGGGCTTGGGGAAGGGGGGGGGGGGGGGCTGCATTTAAGTCTCTTCTGGGGATGTAGCTCTTCATAATTTATCTCATCCCCAAGACAGTTTAATTTAAAGATGCAAATCTAATAAGTCCAAATAACTACAGTAAGAAAAATAAAAACCGAAAACCAGTTCTTGAGTTACCCAAGGGACAAGTAGCCTGTTTCTACAAAAAAAGTTTTGCCTCTTTCAGGTGTAATCGTTAGCAGGTAAGCAAAATGAGTTCAACACTGGCATGCAGTTAAATCCACACTCAAGCCTCATTATTATAAAAACTTGTCAATATCTTTGAGTTCAACAAACTAATATGCCTAAATATTTGCAGGACTGAAGTCTCTGCATGTAAAGTTTGCCCTGACTTTCCGAAAAATGCATCATTTAAATTCTATTTAAACTGCAAACAGAAAAAAATATTGGATTCCATTTCAGTCTAGAACAGAGATGTAAAGGGAAATCCTGCTTGTACCTCTCATTGCTTTGATGACCTACAAGAGCCTCCGTCAGACCATGACTGCATTCTTTTGTTGCTGGCCAGTGACTTTTCAGAAAACTGCATCAATATTGCTGCTCTGCAGCTCCTGAGTTGGATTTCCCAAGGTTTAGTAGAATGGATGTGGAAGGATGTCTGAGCTCAGGTTAAGATTTTGGTATGAATTTCTTAGTAACATAGGCCAAACACCATAGAAAGTCCACTAATACTAACAGGTTTCGAGAAGACAAGATTTTCCAATTTCAGTTGCCCAAACTGTAATGTCTCTGGCTGTCAGTGCTGGATGGATTCCCTCAAGTGTCCCTGCCACTCCTAGCCATAGGGAATTCCGCTATATTTAAGCAAATACAGATTTCTTTTGAACCCTGAGTCCATCAGTGGTAATATTCATCAGTATAAAGGCACTGAAATTTAGCCTTTTAGTTCAGTTTATTTCCATTACAAGCTGTTAGAATGAAGTATAATCAGTCATAAAAATAGTTATCTGAAGATTTTAAAGGGCTCCCAACTCAACTATTTCTGCTACACAAACAATCAAGAAGCCTAAAACATGAATGAAGCTACGTCATTATTTCCCTCCAGTCTCTCAGTCCTTCAGCAAAGAAAGGGAAGCTGAGAAATACCAAAATACCCCAAATTGAAAGAAATAGGAAAAATTGCAAATTGCCCTTAATGCATTGTGAAAAAAAGGAGATAAACAGTTCACCTTGTAGAACACTAACTCACAGGACCTAAACTAGAACAGGTACTTAAGTGTCTTGTGTCACACCGGGAAAACTGTTCTTGTAGATGCCTTCGTTATTGTATCTTCCTCCTTCACCTGTATCTGGATTTCCAGCATGAATGACTATCCCATTTTTAATGCATTGGAGAGTTTTGCATGCAAACTTGCTCACTTTTTTAAAATGCAAATCTATTCACTCACACTTTTTCCACGTGCAAACTTAACTCATTATTGTTTGCTTTACACACTCAACTGATTCCAAAAGACATTTTCCTTTTCATGTACCTAACCTCACAATTTTCCTCCACCACAGAGGAACACATCAGACAAAGACAAGTCAGCCTGCCTGGGCAGATTCCCCAAGAGAGCACGGATTTCCTCAGTAGCTGGGGAGAATGGCCAGGCTGACTGGTGCTTAACCAAACCCTCCCGTCAACTGCCTGTTCGCTGCAGCGTCCTCCTGCTCGTTTTTGTTAGTGGAAGCAGCTCCAGCCTTCCACATACATTTTTTTGCCCCCCCCCCCTTTCTTCAAGGAGCTTAATGTAACCTGAACATGGAAAACAAGATATCATCCCAGGATACTGAAAGAACTAACAGATTAAAAGCAGCAACATTTATTTTTTTTAATTGTCTGCCAACCCTAGGACATATAAGAGAAGACAATATACTTGTATTCAAGAAAGGGAACACTAAGGGCAAGCTCAGAGTTGTCTGTCTGGTGTGAATGGCACATAAGGATTTGAAAAACATTTTGTAGAGAAGAATAAAGACACTTTGGTAAATGTACAATATGGACAATATACACTAAATGTATGGACAATATACACTAGTGTACAATGGACAATATACACTAAGTTGAATAGAAATGCAACTCTTACATTTTTTTCTTCACCAGATAACTGATGTGCTAAACAAGGAAAATATATTCTTGTTTTGTTGGGGGTTTTTTTGTTTTTGTTGTTTTTTTTTTTTTTAAACTTTACTTAGTATTTCAAATGGTGCCACACGAGATATTAATTAAACTGAAGAGATGAGGATTAGTACAGATGGCAAGGGATCAGAACTAATAAGGATGGTAGTGGATCATGCTCCAAAGAAAATAGTTAGACTGAAGATATATTATAACTGGAGTCCCTGAACAATCAGTCATGATACTGACCTTTTTAATATTTTTATTAGTTGACCTTAGAACAAAAACATGAGAGTGCTAATAAAATTTGCTGATGACACAAACTTGAGAATCAACAATACAGACTAGGACCAGAACATATATCATTCAGAAAAGAATGGATGACCCACAGAAGCCGACTAATAAAAAAATGAGATGAAATATGATAGTACAGAGTTCAAAATCATGAACTGAAGGACTTAAAAATGTTCATTTTAAACTGAAAGCATCAACTGGAAAGAGAGGAGGAGAAAAATCTGTGTCTGCCTGACAGCAACATAATATCCATAAGGCATCAAACTTTGATGATATCATGAAGGAGGCTAATACCCCCAGGGGAGCATCAAATTAGTTTTGTTTTTTCAAGAGAGGTCTGGAATATAAACACTATTGCACTCTTCCTGTGAAGACTTCACCTAGAATCCTGCATACCGTTATAACCAATTACATTGCAGAATAATAAATTAAACTTGAAATGGGTAGAGAGAAGGGCCAGGGAAGACAGACATGGTTCTATCTATATGTTACTCTATTACAGAAAAAAACCCCACAGTCAATTTTTACCTATTTCATTTGCTACATCAGACTAGGCCACCTTTTTATGCATTTCATAAGAAGTTTAGCATTATGAAACCCTAGTTCAAAGTGAGACCTTTGAATATGTCTATAATATATAAAAGGCAATTAATCTAACTTTCTCAGCACAGCCTGTGTTAGAATATTAAGATAAATAGCAGCTGGTGGAAATACTTCCAAGGTCCCTAGGCTTTTCAGACAAGTGCTTTTGCGGCTGAGAGATAAATTTCTATCTTTTCCAGCTTAAATCTGCAGAGATCCATGTCATGTGTATATATATATATATTCTTCAAAACCTCTTATCATTTCTAAGTGTGGTCTCACGGGCAGCTCAAGTAAAAGGACACCACAGCAAAGCTTAAGCAATACTTTTTTTTGAAAAATTCAATGGAGGCAACATTCAAATACAAAAATAGAGTTATTGAAAAATACGAAGAGATAGGCCGTCAAAATACTCAAGGTTTTAAGTACCAGAATTCTAACAACAGTTTATCACCAGAGTCCCAAATAAGTATCCTCTGTACTATCACCCTCTGTAGTAGAAAATGCAACAAATACAGAGGACTGTTGCAAAGTCAAATGTTAATTCTTAAAAAAAAAAAAAATCATAATTACAGCATGATACCTGCATTTGCTATGGGTAGTCCTATAAAGGAACACAATCAAATATTTAAGTCCTTTTACTCCACTGAAAAAATTATTTCAATCCAGATTTAATAGAGGAAAATACACTGCAAAAATATGATGAATATACTGACTGGTTTTTGCGTTTTTTTACAGTTTTAGCAAGATATAATACAATGATAAAAAGCAGATCTATGTACAAAGAGAAAAAAACCCCAAAACTTACTTTGATGAATGCCTGATTAGTGATCCCATTGATCATTTTAATCCCAGTTTTAGAAGGACATAAAATAAATTATTGATGTGAAAGGTCTGGTTGTCCTTATTAGCAGTCCAGTTCCCTGTTTGCTCCCCCTTGAGAACCCTACCACCTGCTTGAGGCTTACAGTGATGCTACTCAGTGCAAGGACTGCAAAAGCATCTTTTTCCTCCTTAAATTGTAAGAAGTATCATTGGGCAAGGAAGAGTATCTTTCTCCCACAAGGTCAGCATACTGTAGCTGCTGCGATTATACATACACACTGCCTATGTGTATATACGCATACACACACACATACACACAGGTAGGTTTGTGCATGTGTGTTTATATACATATATACACACATATATGTGTGTATATACATATACAAATATATAGACACACATACACAGAGCCTTCCCAACCTGTCACTCAGAATTGTGGTTAGGCCAGAATGTGATCCTATGAAGACTTAAGAATTTTTGACTGACGGCAATATTTAACATGCATGTATGTAAGCTAATATACTAGCATAATAAGAATCTCCTACAACTGAATGCATATTTTCCTATGTATGTTATGAAGTACCCCCAACATCTACTTTTACTAGAGAATACTTATATTTTAATAGGGAGAGAGAGCAGGACAGACTTCTGTTGTACATTTTGTATAGACAGCATACAAAGCAAGGCTGCAGTTCTGCTTAGTAAGAGTAGCAGAAAAATAAGTACTCTTATGCCCATTTTACAGATAGGAAAATCTACATTAGGGTGAAGGAAAGCTATCTGCTTAAGATTATAGAGCAATGTCAGACTTTTAACTTCTCTTACTCTTTTAACTTGAACTGTAAATGGTGAGATAGTCTGATCAAAATAACGTTAACATCTTCCCTTCTCAAAGAGAACTAACTTTCACAGCTCTAGTAGTACGGCAGAAGCAAAACCATTCCTGTTAAACATGGTGCTTAGTATCACACATGATCAGGTCTTGAAAGCTAGCAGAACAACTCCAAGTAGTACGTTCACTGCACTTGGTAATAACTTTCCATTTGCATGAACAAACCCTTAATTGCTTTGCTAATATTTGCTTTGTATATTTATTACTTTTCAATGATTTTCTTACCAACATCTGCAAGAAATTGGAACTAATGACTTGGTGTTTTGTCTATGTTCTCAACGCTTGTTACACAATTTAGGTATTTAAATGGCTGCTTCATTAAAAAGGATCAATCACTTGGTGCCAGAGATCATACTTAGAATAAATTGCATTCAATACTTACTGGTGCACACACAAGTTATTCTCATATGTATTTTTATTTTTGTACTTTTAAAAGTAAGAAACACATACACCCTCAGAATCCCTCCTTCCCACTCCCTACAGCTCCTTCTGGCTCCTGCTGTCACACAGCAGATTAAATAGGCAGAAATGATTTAAAAAGGGAAACATGCACTAGTTCCAAGACTTCAGGTTCCCTGGTCCTCCTGACAGATTTGTTCAGATACTTAGCTTTGCCCACTTCTCGTCCTCACTCTCCTGCTCCTCTCAAATGCTGTTTGCATCTGCCTGTGCCCAAATGGCAACCTGGCCACCAGCAAAAAGTTGTCACAGTCCTCTGTCACACTGACCTCACCATGGCTGTGCTTGACTATATCAATTTCAAATATTCCTTAAGATATCAGGCCTCTTTTTTCTTAAGTTTTATACTGACTTTATAACTTTCCCAAAATTAAAAGATAGTCTCAGTTTAAACCAAAAGCAAAGTCAAACACAGGGAGCATGCTTTGTGTTACAGCTGAAGAGAGATTTTTCTTTCACATCTTAATTTCAAGTTGGTTGATGATACAGAAGGCTATGGTTATTCCAGGGTTACTCACCGCTACTGAACCTCTAGCTTCTGGAATACCTATATACCTAATGACAAACATACCACAAACACGCAAAACTTATTTTACACCCAATACAGTTGCCAATGTAGGAGAATCCAGAGATTAAAAGGAAGCAGAACTACACTATCACTCCACATGGAGAAGTGGTCCATCCAGGACAGAAGCAAGGCAGAACAAAAGGAATAACATTAAGAAAATTTGCTCTCACAGTCCTCATGATATGTTCACTCTGATGATAAATGCAGGACCTTCTGTAAACCAATTAAGTTCTAGTTAATTGCAAGTACATTTTTTGGATAAAAAAATTAAAATTCATTTGAGTGCAATCTCTTTCAATTTTGTCCTTACGCTCCTTGTGAATTTGTTCAATTTTAGAATTAACAGGAAATGCTAGTTACAAGCCTAAAATACTCTTCCCTCTCTTTCCTACCTTCTTTCTCTTTCATCCTACCTCACCTTTCTAGCTTCAAAACAGCAGGAACACAACACACAAAATGCTGACAGATTGTAAAGGTTTGCTTAGCATGTTTACCTCTCGCTACTGACAGGATATCAGCTATGCCAACGTTGTAGAAATGTGCAGTACTTTCTTATCTACAAGCAATCTCTTCACAGCTGCAAGTGTGCCCATCATCCTGCACATCCTGTAATTTACAACTGGGTCCATCTTTCCTGTAATAGAAAAGTGAACAACTGTACAGCTCTGACAGCCAACTGCTTCAATCTATAGTCATCCAGAAATTTTGCCTGCCGTTTCTCTCCTGAGGGGCTAGTTTTATGGCTAATCAATTACCTGTCAGAGTTTTGGTGCTGAGTGGATTTTCTTTGCTGTGTTCAAGAACATTCCTGCATGGGTATCATGAGTCTGCTTTTCTTTTGCTAAAAGAAAAATATTAATCGGAAAAAAAGATCTCTTTCAGGAACCTTATACTTGCTGTTGTTACAACACCTAGAATTGCTCAAGCACAGAAAGCTCAAAGCTACCAATAATACTCTAAAATTTTCACTTTTTTAATTTGCTCACTGGACAGCAATTTTATAGTCCATTTCTATTCTGCAGTTAATCTGCTTATTACTGCTACACAATCAAAGGAGAGAAAATTACTTTTCTGTCTATATGAAAAATACAGCCACTAATGTCCTAGATAATAAGGGTTTTTTACCTCCCTCATATTAAAACTGAACTGGTAGGTATTGTGGTTTTTCTGTTTGTTTACATTTATATAGGTTTAAAGCAATAAAGCTACTCACTTTTGGGAGTAATCAGGGAAAAATTTTCTGTGTCTCATTTCTGTGTACTATTAGCAACACTCTAGGGATACAGATGGAGAAATCCCCAGTGCAGACTGAAATAGAGTAAGATTGAATAGTTCTTGTATGTGTCTTCCATACAGTATGGTTCATGTGCACTGAGGAACAGGTACCCTACAATCATACGCATTTTGTATGATGAGGCAATAAAGAGAAAAACCCTTCATAAAAGTTACTTCTGACTGCATCAGCAATGGCTTCCTGTGATTTACACTCACTTAAAAGTGATGTAACTTAATACAGAGCAACTCCTAAAGCAGGCTAGTGGTGTGGAAATAGACAGACCTATCAGTAACATCTGAAGGGAAGTCCACATTTCAGACACGTTTTAATGTAACAGGACTATGCATAGAAAGAAAACATTGGATAACTAAACATCAAAGAAAATTCAAAGCTAAAGATACTACATTTCAAAATTGCTTACTGCAAATATCTTTCTAGAAGGATCCCTTGAAGTAGAAGTTCATCTCCAGCTGAAAGCACATCCAGAGAGAAAAACATTAATGTTTCAAAGCACGGTAAGTCTCTGACCCACCATAGCACATGCTGCAGCTATTTTTTAAACAGCAGTTTAAAAAAATTGGTAAGAGCTCCCCTTACTGGTCTGCCTTCAAATTGTTAAGACTTCAGTCCTGAAAATCTTTTTATATGAAACAAAGATGGGTAAAATATTACCTTTATTCCACATAAAAAAAATAAAGAGCTCCTCTACATCATATTTCTATCAGAGACCCCATTTTTTTTAAAATTTGTCATTAGTTGTTAAGCTATAAGACCAGAGATAATGACTTAGATTAGGAGGATTTTTTCTTCCATCATTATGAACTTCGCTAATTTATTGAATCCTTAATTTTATACAGCACATAAAAGCCTTGACAGTCAATTCTGAATTACAATACAAACATGGACACACAATTCTGACATGCTGAGTAACGTCTTATTTCACAGTAACCTCCACCAGCTTTAATGGGATCATTTGTGGGATTATCAAAGAATCAGTATGGGAAAAGGATCAGAATCTGCTGTGGAATTGGGAACTGCAAAAAGATGTATTACAAAGGCTTACTGTTTTCTTCAATGGCCTACTGCCTCCTTGGAAGAGCAAAACATAGCTCCAGGCCTATGTTGGCTGACACGATTAAAAACTTGTTGATTATTTAAAATATATATGTGTGTATATATATATATATACACACACACACATTAAAATTTTTAAGGTTTAGTCGGTTTTCCAAGCCCTATTTTTCCAAGCTCAACTTAGGGGCTGACTGAAATTGGACACTTTTCTTACTTGGCATCATCGTCATCATAAAAGTTAAAATAAGCCATTTTAATGACGCCATGAATTACCACTGTCTTCAAGTCACAGTATACAATCCTCTTTACTTCAGCTGACACTAAACAATCCTGTTTAATGCATAAAATACATGTTCTCTAGTTTGTTCTCGCATACTTGAGGTGGCCCTGCAGTTAATTTAAGTGAGGAAAAGAAAGTAAAATCTGTTGTTATGCCACATTAAAAAAAAAAATAATAATCAGAAGTCATGCTTTTGAATACACCCTACAATTCTGGGAATACTGTAAAGTAAGATTTCCTAATGTACAACAGCTCTTTGAGAAGTTTGTGTACACCACATCACACTAGCCATCTAGCTCTTGGCACTGTGCTACATAGAAAAAAAACAATGATTATAAGCTCATTACATTTATAAAAAAAAAAACAAACCAAAATCCAAACAAACAAAAACCCCCCTCTATCACTCATTCCAAATGGATGCAGATGCCTACCTTTTTATGAGACAACACTGGCAGTTTAGCTACAAAGTCAAATCCACTCACAATCTGGGCTCTCTCAGATAAAATGGCGCAATTCCCTGAAGCATTCTCTACTTTGTTTCAACAGTTTTCTCTCTTGAGACCACATCCATTCTCTCTACAGACCATTGGTTATTTCCTCCTTTACTTCACTGGACAACTATCCTCTGTGGGCTAACTGTTGCACTGCAGAGAAGGAAAGGGGACTTACGTGTTGAAATTCATTACAATCCCTCCCTATACTGACTAACCCTGGGTCACCTACATTAAAAAACCCCACCCTCCAGAATTAGCTTATTCTAAAAGTATCTAAATATGTGACACCATTTATGCTTATTGTCTTTTGTGGTACACCATGGTCACGTTACACAGCTCTTCTCTGAAGACCACTAATAAACAAACTTAATAATAATCTGAGGCTTGAGCAAAAAACCAAAACAACAAAAAGTGTTATTGTCAATAAAAACCATGAGGTGCTATTACTTTATTGTAATAGGAAGCTGCATTTTCAGTTTCCACCCCAAACTTACATTCCACAAACATAAATTGTTTACATTGTTCAAATTTTCTTACCTTGCTTTAGAGCTCTCACTCATCTTTCTGTCAAATATGACTCTCTAGTTGCTGCGTTTGTGGTAGTGAAAGTGGTACTTATAAGCCTGTTCAAAGTTACAGTAACTACTAAAGAGCAATTGTTTACATCACGAAACACAAGCCAACTTCCAAGCTTTTTTAGAGCTACTAACTATAAATAAGTAGCAAATAAGAAATGAAGTTCAAATAAGCATCCTTTAGGTAATTATTCTACCATGTTCTTCCACCAGTAGACAAGATGCTTTAAACTCAGATTGAAGGCAAAAAGTCAAGCACCAGCTCAGCCCTTAGCAGTGAAAATCCATCAACATAAAATTTCTGCTTTAACAAGAAACAACAAGAAGTCTGCCATTCAAGCTCTATTTTTGCTGCTCAAACAGGCCCTGCACAGAGTATAATCTCTATGCTAGACACTAGCAAAAAAAGATAAGTTTATTAGCTATGGATGGAAGTGTAAAATTAACATATAATATCCCAAATACAGCGAGAGCTGATGTTCTCACCATATCAACTCTATTAGCAAAACATGTATATATTTAAACAGATTTCCTTAACCTTTTATTCTCAAATGCTTCCAGCCTTTAAAAAAATAAGATATTTTTAACACAATGTTTCATTATGAGATCCACTAACCAATAACATTGCACAGCTAAATGAAAGCCATCAAAAAGATTTAAAACCTGTAAGTTTAAATGTTAACTATCTCAAAATGTCTTGATGTTTTTAAAGCTAGTATCTACTTTCCTCCCATCTGAGCAATATGTATATATACGTATTCTTAAAAGCATACAAGCTCCAGAATATATGCATTTAAAAACACAAACAAACAAAAAGTTTTCATAGAATCAGAGAAAGGTTTGCATTGGAAGGGTGCTTAAAGATCATCTAGTTCCAACCCACCTGCCATGGGCAGGGACACCTCCCACTACACCAGGGAGCTCAAAGCCCCATCAATGTGGAACGCTTCCAGGGATGGGGCATCCACAGCTTCTCTGGGCCGCCTGTTCCAGTGTCTCACCACCCTCACACTAAAGAATTTCTTCCCAATATCTAAAATAAATCTCCCTTCTTTCAGTTTAAAACCATTACCCCTCATCCTATCACTACACTACCTAATACGGAGTCCATCTCCATCTTTCCTGTAGGTCACCTTTAGATACTGGAAGGTCGCAATAACATCTCCCCAGAGCCTTCCCCTTTCCAGGCTGAACAACCCCAACTCTCTCAGCCTGTCTTCATAGAAGATGTGCTCCAGCCCTCTGATGATTTTTGTGGCCCTCCTCCGGACTTGCTCCAACAGGCCCATGTCCTTCTGGTGTTGGGGGCTCCAGAGCTGGACAAAGTACTCCAGGTGGGGTCTCACCAGGGGTACAGTTAACCAGGAGAAAGAGACAAGAACAGCAAGAATTGTATCGTAGACTTAAAAGGAAAATCATCACAGAAATGTAGCGCTAGACACCCTAAATATAGAGAAGTTTGACAGCTGTTATTCTAACATGACTTTTCAAATACTGTCATTTGAAGAGAGAGTGAGGGATCATTTCCTTTCGTCAAAACTGAATGGAAAATAAACTAGGATTCCAAAGGAAGGGCAAAAGACACTTAAATAAATTGCATTAAGCTATCACACCATGACTGTCTCTCCATTAAATAAGCATCCAGTAATCTTACACAAATTAAGTTATGAGGTCAATGTTTGACCAATCTAAAGAGAGAGGTAAGGAACCTCTATGTGACTGGGGAAGCATCGACTTGTAAAAGAAAGATGAAACAAATTAGACCAAAACCCATTGTTCCATACAGTCAGAAAGAAGCACCAGAAACTACATGAAGAAGCTAAATACTACAGGGCTATTTGCTCATCCACATGAGCCTGAATATATAACTTTCTTTGGGCAGCTTTTTGATTAAAAACATTTAATGAAACTTTCTCCTGAAGCTTCCCTATTCCTGGGGAGAAAAGAAAAAAAACAAAATCACCGACTAATCTGATATCTACTGGACAAGAAAAAAAAGCAACGATGGGAGAGTCAGTAAAGAGAATTATTCCTTATAAAAGCCTTTCTATTTACACTTATTTTTCTCCCACAGAAAGAGGGCATCTATCTGAACTATATGAGCAGCTCTGAAAACCAAGCTTCCCTTTGAAGTTATAACCTAGAAGTCTTTAATTTATAAATGATTACTTATAGATCCAATGAATTTGACCATTTTGAGTGGGAAGTAGGATAAGAGAAAAGATGATACACGTTGTGATTCTTGTTTCTCTATTCATAGAATAATCTGTATCATAATCTGTATCTGTCATATTTGTAGATACAAATCTGCACAGGTTTTGTCATCATACGCTAGCTGACTTACTAAATAAGCCAGTGAGTTACAAATGCAGTGTAAAAAAACACCTGTGAAACTATAAGGCTTTTTCTTCACAGCAAAGTGCAATAGGAAGGAAGAGCTAAACTGAAGAGAAAAGAAAAAAGAAAAGCCCAAACACTCACAAAAACCCAAACCAGCTTTCTTCTTCACAAGTAGAGCAATCAAGTCTTTATTGCCCCTTCCTGATCACATATCTTATTGTGACTAGGTATTAGCTTCAGTTGAAAAATTACAAGCAATTTTATCTAAAGGATTCGTCTCCCATTTATGTTACCCGTTTAATTTGCTATTGTTGATACACAAGTAATCAGGTTACAGTTAAAACGTGATGACTTGTGGTAATGGATTTTGTTGTCCTCATCCCCCTATATGCCCCCTTCCCTTCCAGAATCCTAGATTCTCATCACCACTCCCCAAACTCAGAACAAAATAGAAAGCATAGACTTAGTAAAAGTAGGCAAGTAGTATGGTGCATCTTTAAAATGTTGGAGGGAGGGGCGGGGGGAGCACAAACAACAAAAACCCAAAAGAAAACTCATACCAACTTTCATTTTGGTGTATACACCCCATTAAGTTAAAGCAGTATCTGACCATGCCTTCAACTTACGGAGATGTTCCAACAAGCAGAAATCATACTTTAACAGACATTCCTTACATTCCATCAGTCACACTATAAGCAGATTTAATCAATTCCACAGGAATGTAACATGTCAGAGGACTTCATACAGCATTCCAATACAGAAAATCTACTCTTAATTTTTTGGTCATACCATCTTGCAAAATAAAAATCCTAAAGGAAAAAGAGAAAGCATGCATGAAAAATTCTCTAGGCAAGTCCTCAAGTATCATTTTAAGGATTTTAATAAAGATACCATAATCTTTCAAAATGAGAAATAAAATCCAATTCAAGTGTATCTTGTCTATGAAAATGATCCATTTTCTAGAGTAGTCACGTCCATGTAGAACTTACTAACCACAGTGTATCTATTAAAACAGCAACAAGCCAAGCCAAGCTACTGAAATTCACTATTCCAAAACTCGCAGTAATCTCATTTCTCTAGTCTTTTTACTTCTGAGTAATAGGAAAAGAGTTCTGGTCCATTAACTCGCCCACTCTCTCCTGGAGGAAGTTAACCAACTCAGCTAACACAAAGACATGAGTTTCATCCAGGTCTTGTATGATGAACTTCTTTCCCAATGCATTTGACTCATCCAAGTAGAGCAGAAACTGCTTCATTGCTGGGTCACTGCAGAGACAAAAACACATCAGATCCCACTCACTGAATAAGATACAGTTAAAAACAAACAAAAAATACCATTTGAAGACACTCACAAAGTTTGTTGGGAAATTAATATTAATTTCAAGAGTTGCTCACAATTTAATAAAATTTATGAAGCTTTTGAAAAAGTTGTTTCTTTCACAATAGTAATTGCTTGGGTTACCTTAGAGATAAAAATAAACTGATAACAAAGTCTAATGAGAAGAACTAACTGCTTGATTACCAGATAAGTGCCCCTATGCTGCAGTTAAAGTAGCTTAAAAAAAACCCCACCCCAAAATGCTAACCCTTAATAAGGCAAGTTTGAACTTACATTTCTATCTTCAGCAATAACACCATAAGAACATGTTTTCTTAAAGCACATTTTTGTTTAAGGGTAACCAAAACCCAGGAGAACATAGATCTCACTCAAAGTAGTATAGCACAGAAAAGAAGTGGTCATGTATGAACTGTGAATTTATCACACCATAACTGAACAGTCTCTTCTTTTTCATGATGTCACCTTCTAAGTTAAATTTAAGTGCTTAGAAGAAAACATTTTGCAAGCATGGAAATTACAGGTGACTGAAACAGCTGCATTATACTAAGCAGCTAGATAAAGGGGCTTCAAAACATTAGCACTTTGATCGACTGAATTTTTGACGAATTCAGACAATCTGATACTAGTTTTCACAAATCAGGAAAAGCTTGCTTTTTGGTAAAACTTAGTATTTGATTGCAACAACCAGTGAAGAACATGTGCAAGAAATATAGGAAATTGGAATCAGGTAGCTCAGAACTACAACTACTACTCAGGACTACTACTACTTTCAAAATTATAAAAATAGTTGCTTTGGGAATGTAGTAATTCTGAAAAAGAACTCTTAATAACACAGTAAATCTTAGAAGAGCTCCTTGGTTAATATTCTCTCATTTAAATGCAGTACGAGGACCAGTTCTCCCTTACCTAAAAGGTGCATATACAGTGCAAAAACAGGCACTATGAGACCAAACCCTGCCCCTGCTCTCTACCCAGGAACTCAAAAAACAACCTTTAATATTAGCCTCAAACCTGCAGAAACACAACTAGAGTAAGATGAGTTTTTAAACTACAAAGTAATTTTGAGGAAAGGAGAACAGGAAAGTCTGGAAGCTATATCTTCTTTAGAAGAGCCATTATTTATGTGCTCTGGCATGTAAGAAGAGAAAACAGAAACAGAAGAGTTGAGAAAAAACAGATACCAGAAGTACATGATTCCCAACGTTCTTCCACATCCCCTTTTGGATGGGTGCAGGGAGATTTATTTTTTGCTTGTTTCATTCAGCTGTACTTTAGTAACTCACATTAGTATTACCAGATGGCACAAGCTTTTGTCCTAGCTGGTACAACCAACATGTTAGGCAGTATCCAGAGACTGGTTTTCACGCAATCAGCATACAGAATTGTAACCAGTGCCAGTAGACATATGTCACAGCAGAAACACTGAGCTCATTACAGTACTTGAAGATTATAATCCTTAATATGGTAACTTCTGAAAAGCGTAGCTATTTATTGGAAGAGTATGGAAAAAAGAAAATAAGACCTGCACAACATTTCACTGTTTTATTTGCATGATTTACACATTCAGAAGTGTCTTTTTTTCCACTCGCCGTCCATTTGGTATCTTAAACATCCTACGAAAACTGGGTTATAAAAAACTTGTACATAAAGTGTAAACAAGAGAACAGATTTATAGCAATTCTGCATCTTTTCCTAGGATGGAATTTTGTGCCCATTCATAGACTACTTTTATGCAAAGGTGGGGAGAAAACAAACAAGCAAAACCAAACCACCAAGAGCTAACAAAACCAACTCAAAGGTCGGTTTCCCAGGGGGCTGTTGAAAATGCCTGATGGCATAACAAATGCTACGGATTTGTTACCAGATAGAAAATTCCCTTCCCTTCCAGTGAGAATAATTAAGTTCCACCCTAATACTAAGTGGGATGTGGCCACAGAGCTGAAAAAACCACACAGGTCTTTAGGTATGTATAAAGTAAACATTTAAGGTGCAAAATTATATATTTTGTTAACTGCTTGAGATTTTAGAACTTCTTGCCTCATGAGTCAAGAATCCTGCTCTGGGTACCTTTACATAGTCAGCTACAGGCAGGCAATTTCTTGTGCTTCAGAAGGTTTGTGAATGTACTAGCATGGAGCCAAGTTTGAGAAAACAGGCCTTTTGTTATAGCAGAATTTAGGCTCTGAACTGCTCTCACATAGCCATCCAGACTTCAGCTGGCTAACGTCCACTCAGCTCAGAAGTTAACTGCTGCAAGATCACAGCCATATGCACCATGCAGACATATCACAAGAGGTTCAAGGATCTTCTGCTTTTGTGCACTTATAATCTGTTAATACGTTTACAATCTAAGTGTACAGCAGAAACCTTATAAGTCATGTAATGCTAGCAATGACCCCACAAAACTTGACCGATGCTTCTTTTTACTTTGGCGGTTAGAGTCAGTTATCTGATTCTTAGTCTACAGGCTTCAGATTGTATGGAAACATGTTTACTGCACGTACATCAAAAGACTACTTTTACAAACTACAACCATATTCCTTTCGAGTACGATCTACAAACAGAGCCACAAGTCAGACTTGAGCTGATGAAAAAAGACAGGAAAGAAAGGATGAAATATTACCTTATCTCCCTCTAGAATCACTAAAGAAACACATTGCTCATAAACAATGAAAAAAACCCAACCATTATTTGTAAGCAATATAAAGAAGGAGGAACATCTAATGGTTAAGCATAAGTGGATAACAATATCTTGAAAAGAAAAAAGGAGTCTGGAATTAGGATTACCTACAACTGCCTCTCTCTTTCTTCAAACAAAGGCTGCATTTTTTTCTGTTCAGCAACACCCCTCCTCACAAAAATTCATTTTTTTTTTTTAACTAGGCTCTTAAGTTACTTAGAATATTACCAGGTCCAAAGAAATATGTAGGCACAATGAGAGACAACAAGTGCTGTTACTAACCATTCAATCAGAACACCTTTCAGAACATTCACCATCTTCTCAGTTCTCTTACAAACACGGAATGGAAGAGGTGACAAGAACAACTCCGGCTTTGACTTACAGACGTAAGCAGAGAAAACCTGAAAGAAAAAAGAAACAACACCTTGGTTGAACTCAGCGATCCTTCAAGACAACTCACCAGCAGTACTGCCTGGCTCTCAGGCAGGGCAGCCGGGGGCTCGGAGAGGCACGCACAGGGCCAGGACGGGCACACCACTGAGCTGCGTGTAGCGGTTTGTACCTCAAACCAGAACGCTGCAAAAATTAAAGGCCTCGCTCCTGAGAGCAGTCAGGGCAGCTCTGACGGCCCTCACTCCCCGCCACCAGCCCCACAGAGCTCCTCCAGCAGCTGCGGCCGACGACCAGGCCCTGGGAGGCGAGCCACGGCCTTGCAAAAGGCGGCCCTGGGCGGCGGGAAACAAGCCCCAGTGCACCCCTGGGGCAGCCGGGCGCGGCAAACGGGCGGCACGGCTCCCGGCCGACAAGTCCCGCGGCTCCCGGGGGCTCCCCGCTCTTCACCTCCACCTCCGCCGCTGCCGCTGCCGCCGCCGCCGCGACCAGCCGCTTCCCTGACGACAGAGGCGCCGCCGCCGCCGTGCCTGGCGCATGCGCGGCCCCTCCCTTCCTGCCTCCGTTCCCGGCATCCCCTCCGGATTGGCTGCGCCGCCGGCAGCGTGCTGGCGTCACGGGAGCGCGTCGGGCGCCTGTGCCGGGTCCTGGGCGGAGAGGCGGAAGGTAGCGATGGCGCTTGCACGGGGGCGTGGGGTCGGCAATGGCAGGGGCGGGCCTGGTGGGGGTCGGGCTGCGGGGAGGGACACGGGGGCTCTCAGCCCCGCTGTCACCGCCAGCCGAAGCGGGGCGCTTGTTTACCTCAGAGGATTTGCGGTGCGTTTTCCTGATCTAATATTTATTGTAATTTTTAACGACCTCGGCCTCGAAGGCCCTCACGGCTCCGGGAGTCCACAGCGGCGAGCGCCGGCACCTCCCGGCCCCGGCGGGCCGAGCGGCGCTGCCCCGCCCGGGCGTGGGGAGGCCCCAGGCAGCCCGGGCTGGTTAAACATCTCCAGGAACAACAGTAGTGCCTTGGGTTCCACCTGCTCCGTGCGAAGGGTGACCAGACGGGTTTTTCCCCTTTGGAAAGAGGCACGGAGTTACCCTTGCTTTGCTCCTTGGCCGTTTAGATGCTGCATTGCCAAAAGTTGTATTTTTTAATATATTTTTTTTTAAATATACCCTAGTCATGCAGTTGTGAGGCAGCAGTGTTCCTGCCCCACACAGCGGTAATGACAGAAACGTTGTTACTGCACAGCCTCAGCATAGAATCGTCTAGGTTGGAAGGCACCTTTACGATCATCAACTTAGCACTGACAAAGCCATCACTAAACTGTATCGCTAAGCATTATGTCTACCCATCTTTTAAATACCTCTGGGGATGGCGATTCAACCACTTCCCTGGGTAGCCTGTTCCAATGTCTGGTAACGCTTTCAGTGAACAAATTTTTCCTAATATCTAATCTAAACCTTCCCTAGTGCAACTCGAGGCTATTTGACCTACCGCTTATTACTTTTGCACGGGCTGGTGCAGGGGCTCGTTGCAGACTGCAGAGCTTCCTGAGACAGATGTGAAACAGGGTGCAGATTGGGCCTCTTTGCATTATCTTTGTATATCCGTAAGCATATTTGTTCTCAGACCTGAACAGAGGTTCCTGGCAACAGAGAAGCGGTACTCGCTTTGGCCCTCCTGTGTTTGCAGGTGTATGCTTTGAATTCAGGCAATTCTGGTACCTCCTGTCACTGAAGTACAAGTTTATTGCAGTTACAAGCTGTGATTAGTTAGGAAAAGGTGAGTACTGTGGTTCTGTGAATAAAGATAGTAAAGATTAGACAGAGAGTTTGGAGGCAGGGGAAGTGTCTCCGGAGGACTGATTATTAATGCCCTACAAGTGCCTCATAGTGTTGTGTACTCTGTTAAAGTGAATGGATAAGCACAATACTGAAATGACAGAAGCCAAAAAGTTGTCTGCTGTGGTTGTGGCAGTGCTAGGGTAATGCTGACGTTTTTCCGAAATCTCCCAAACACAAGCAAGAGAGAAGGGAAAAATCAAAACTTCTGGGGAAACAGGAAAAGAGGGAAGGCTATTAATGGAAGGAAACAAAAAAGTCCCATTGTTTAGAGAAATTGGACATTGACATAAAAGCAATAAAAGCTCTTTTTTTTTGTCTGTAGAGATTACCTTAAATTCAAGGAGAATATCAGGGGCTCCCATATTTCAAGATCAGATTTACTGATCAAGATTTACACACGTGACATTTCACCATTTTGAGCTAATTGTCATTGTGGTGTTGTAGACTTAATTTGACATTTAATAAAGACGTCTGTGTTTCTAACAGAATAATTTGATAAATATGAGAAGAGTGATGTAGTTTTAAATCCAAATACTAAGACTTGAGATTAAGTACAGCAAAAGTAACATGCAGAACTTGATTGTTGTGGGTTGCCAAAGGCAATTTGTTTATTTTCCTAACTTAGGTAAGATTTTCTTATATAAATCAAATGTAAAGGCAGTAGCTTTTGCTAATACATAAAATGGTAAATATATGTGAGTGGTAGAAACAGGAATCGGTGCTTTTGTGCGGCCTAAATTGCCTTAGTTTTCCGTGCTTGATTATACTTTCTTTGAACGTCATTGTGCAGAGGTTAAGATACAGACTTGATCAGTGGTCCGAAGGACACGGTTCCTTTATGGTCCCTCCTGAATAGTCCCAGTTGTCCAAAGATGCAAGGTGATCTCTAGAGTGTGTAAGGAAGTTGCAGTGTGCTTGTCTTAACTTGTCTTCCTACCTGTAAAATGAAGAAAATTCAGTGCCCTGCATCATATGTATGTCAGAAGACTAAATTGTTTCATATTTCTGAAGAACTCTTACTACTTTCATGGAGACCTTTACTGTCAAGAAGATTCATGCTTGCACTGGTTTGCTTGTACGTTCAGAACTTTGGTAGTTTTAAAATACCTTATGTGTGTTTGTGAGATTGTTTGGAAGAAAAAAATCTAGTTTGATTTCAGCATTCAGTGAATACAGTGCAATTAGTCTGTCTGTATTCTGTGTCTTCATAATGTTGCATTGCAAAGGTCTTAATTTTAGAAAAGGTTCTCCTCTGCTTCGTGGCCATGGCTAGGTTTCCATTCTTTTGCACGTGCAGGAATTTTTCTAGAATGAGATGTGTCCTCTATGTTTTATGTGTAAGCATGCCCTATGAACTTCATGAGCCCATGGACTCAGAGCATTTTAGAACCAATACTTATTTTCATTACCTAGGGGGTTTTTACATTCTTGAAATATGAGTCGGATTTACCCTTTAAAGGCAAAAAATATGTAGTAGTTCTTGGAACCTTTTTAGCCAAAATACTTGCTAATACAATCGATTATCAACTTTAAAAGCAGTTGGTTACTGAGTTGCATTAAAGCCCATGTCATATTGAGTAATGTCTTGATGGAGATATGACCGTAGCTGGTATTTAAGGGAGAGTTATGAGGAAGTAGGAAAGGCGACTTACAAGCAGAAAAGTTAATTGGAGATACAGAGTCACTAAAATCAACAATAACACATAATTGTATGAAAAACTGCTTTAAACTTTTCTTGTAAATGAAATGCGGCCTATTAAATTGAGACGCTTATAGACTTCTTTAATTAGAGCATTTTATATGGAATGAAGTGACACAAATATGGTTTAGTGTGGCCTTTGCTGTAAATCATGACCTGTGCTGTAAAAAGGCAGGGAAAAAACTGCTACAGGTTTGCTGCTCTAATTCTCAAATCAATCATTACTTTTTCTTTTTCTTTTCTTTTTTTTTTTTAATACACAGAATGTCAGTGGCCGCCTACTGCATATTTTGCTATAGACAAATAGGAACCTCTGGTCCAGCCACAAAAACACACCTACCCTGGAATGATATCAGTAAGCACAGTTCTATATGTATTGGTCTGAGGTATTAATAAAAAGGAAAAATCTATGTTGGTATAAAGCCATGCATAATTAAATGATACACAAGATCTGAATCCTTGAATACTTTGTGATCAAAAGCTCTTATTTGCCTAAAGTGAATGTCTGCTCTTGACCTTGCTTTGCATAGTGATATGTAAAATGACACCAGCAGATTATCTGGAATTGGAACACGAGATGAGGGCCCCCTCCAAATGCAATCTCTTTAAACTCCATTTTGTATCTGATTTTTTTTTTGTAACCTTTAGATCCATGAAACAATTACATCCATAAACCATGAATAAAGTATGTTTCTGTTGTTTCTTCCTCCTTATTTATTGATACTAGTTCTGCAATTTTTCCTGCTTAGTCTTTGCTTTCTTTGCTGCCTTCTGTATAGAATGACAATTTTTACGACTCTGAAGTTTGTTTTTGAGCATTAAAGGACAGGTTATTTCCATGTCTGCTCTACAGGAAGCATTACATTTTTTTGCCTTTTCAATCTTCTCTGCCAGTTATTTCTTCAACATGTAGTTCCCTCTTGTCTGCATGCAAAATTCTTTTGGTCTCGCAAAGACAGAACCTGGTGGCAGTGGTTGTGGGGCAAATCTCCCAATTCATGCTGAGGAAAAGAAATTATTCATTATAGGTGAGATGTATTCCATTGGGTTTCACTGCTAAATAATAGAGTTTCTCTGTATTGAGATCCTTACATCCAGCTAATCAGCTCAACTTTGTCCAGGCAAAAGCGCTCAAATCTCACAGGAATCATTAGACTTAAAAGGAAAATAGTTGCGAGTGGCATGTGTTTATTCAGCTGTTTGCTTTATAAATTAGAGTCATATTATGGAATTCATAATGTAACTTTTTTTTAATGTATTTTCTTCTGCAGGCTCTGCAGAACTTTTCAAAAAACATACATACTCCTGTATGTATTCATATACATTGAAAAAATATACACACCATGTAAGAAAAAGTTAATTTAAAATAACCTAGAGTTCCAAATGAATGCTAATGTTACAGGCAGAGAACGTTTACTGTTGATTCCCGCAGCTTAGCAATGAATGTAATTGATAGGTAGCTATATTCAAAGTAAATAGCACTGGCAGGATACATGTTTGATCATCTTGCTTAGGAGAGCAGGAAATTCTAGTCAAGTACTGTTTTCGCCATTTGGAAATTTAGGTAATGATTTCCTGAAAGCCAGAGAGCAATAGAAAAATTGAAAAAAGCTTACTCTTAACTGCTGACATTCTTAGTGTCTGATAACTATGTTTATGTTGAGGTGATGCATACAACTTTGTTTGACATTAATTTTTCATTTTTTCAAGGAAAAATAGCAAAGGTAACTGGATCACTTATACTAGGGTAAGTTGTAATGGACAAGAATATATGTAACTTATGTATAGAGTTAAAATTTTAATTCATGTACCTTTCAAAAATGTGACAATATTACGGGACCTTTAGACATGGTAGGATATAATTTTGAAGCATATTTTCTGATAATTATTACTTATTTTGAGTATTTTAGTGTCTTTTCTCTACTTCGTTAAATTGAAATAATCTGCAGACTATTATATATTTGTTAAAATCTGGATTATTTGTACCAAAATGATTGTTTGTTAACATATTTTTGCCATCATATTTTTTAATTAATATTCATATGCAGTTTTCTTTTATTTAAAGAGGTTTTGTGTTCATTACATATGAAGTCCTGTCCTTAAAGAAGTTACTGCAAATCGATACTCAAGCTATACATCATGAAAAACTTAAATCCTATGTGTATGTACGTACAGCTTCTCTAAATCCAAGTGAATATCAAGGTAAGATGCATAATTGTTTGGATTCTAAAAATAGAATTTGAAGAGAATAGAATGTTTGTGGAAGTCACCCCTATATAAGGGAACTTATATTTCCTGAGATCTGTTACAAAAATAATATTGTTCACAATGTCACTGAATTTATTTTAAGCTGGTGGCTGGCTTTTTAAGATAGTTCTATACACACAGTTCTCTATGTATGAGATAATTCTGTATGTATGTGTCTGTATGTATGTGTGTGTATATGTATTTTTTTTCATACATAGATATGAAAAAAATGTGAGAGAACTGTCTTTCAGACTTCAGTAATCCACAAATACTCTTATAGGGATCACATACCAAGCCAGAAAAGAAATTCATAAAGCAGTGAGGAAAATTCTAGAAACAGAAGCTAAAATTTTCCGGAGACCTTTTAACGGTAGGTGTGGAAAGCACAGCTTTATCTATCATTATTATTTTTGAATAGTAAAACATAAGCCTTTTAGAAAGTAAAATGTTTTTTCTTACAAACTTAACATGTTATTTTGTGTTTGAAACGGTGGCAATATGACTTACAGTTTTCTACATTAGTATAGAATAATAGTATATTTTCTATGTATTAAAACCATTCCTTTTCTTGAAGTAAAGTGATGGTTAGGAAGAGATTTGAGATTTTTTTTCCTGTTTCAGAAGAGGTTTGAAGCTCAAGATACCGGGTTAATATTTGTGTACAAAGGTGTTTGGAGGATGAAATACTCTCAAAATTTCATTTTAGAAAAGTATGTTATGCTTTTATCAAAATTGCCAATATTCACTGAAAGCAGCAGTCTTTTTGTAACAGTATGGCTCTGCTTTTTAGAGTAATTTAAAATAAGAATTTCAATGCACATAAGAAACTGTGCTCCTCAGGCATACTATCTATTCTTATTTAACTATCAGTTAAATGATTATAACGATATGTACCTCCACTCGTGCTATGAAACGAATTGTTCAAGGTCAGAGCCTCAAGAGTTGCGAATCATTTCCAGCTCCTGCTGGAAGCTGGCAATTCTGGTTGGTAATTGCCAGCGAAGGGTTGTGCCTAACACATGTATATGAAATATCAACTTGGTGCCACTAAAATGAATCAAAACCATCCTATTGATTTAAAGATCAGCATTTTACTGATGTTGTTCTGTCACTGTTTATTGTACTAATTTAATATTAAAACATTACGCTCTATATTACTGTTAAGGACTCGGATATTAAAAGAAATAGATTTTTTTTTAACTCAACAAATAGAAATGTGACTGTTAAAATGCTCATTAATAATAACGTGGGTTTTATTTCTTTCCTGGTAAAAGAACAATTTGGTACATTTGATGGAGAAGATCATGAATGTGCCTTATGGCTTCTCTTAAAGAAAAGTCAGTCAGAAGACAAAGAGGTCCGACTGCAGGCTGTCCAAGACCTGGCAAACAACAGGCACTGGCATGGTAATGTATGCTGATGCAGCCTAATTCATCCCATAATGCAACAAAGTTTGTTAGCTGTTTCAAATCTGCTGCCAACATGAAAAAAACCTAGTATCTGCAAGAAGTGTAAATACATTCTGAAATTTGGTCTAAATTATGGGGTTTTGTTTTACATTTCAAGCAATTGTTCTTTCCTAATACTCCGACACAGAGTGTGTCTGCAGTGCAGGTCTCTCTCCGCTTCCCCACCAGAGCATTGAAACCACTGCTCTAGTGTGGGAAAGCAGTTCATATTCATTAGTTCCTTGGTTTTTCTGTTGGGACTCCTAACGTGGTCACAAGTTCTGGCAGCGATTTTTATAAGGCTCTGTAGGAGTGAGTTTAAGGCCATGGTTAAGTTAAAAATTGGTTAGGAGATGACAGGTAGTAATAGCAAGGGAGTAATGACAAACTGGAGGTGGAGGACTTGTACGTGCAGGCATTATTTGTCAGATGTTTTCCATCCTAGTTATTATTCAGTAGTAATAAGTCCTCCCTGTTTCTCTAGCAGCAAATATCCTTGAAACCCCACGTAAAGGGGGTGTGTGTGTGTGTATGTGTGTCCTCCTTCCCCCTCCATCACTAGTCCACATAAACTAGGTGGTGCTCTAATCTTGACTCTCATTATTCTGGTAACCAGTCGGTTGAGGACATTTCACTCTTCCAGTGCAATTCCATGCCATGCGATTTATCTTGTTTCAGATTGCCTCTTTAAAATTATAATTAATTTCCCCAAGGAATTTACATCAAAGAGCTGTGTTTGAAAACATTTGAGAGCTAGGATGTACCAAAGCTGAAGCTTTGTGTACTAATTTAGTAAAATGTCTCATGTTTGTAGGAGAACGCTGTTAGCAGGTGATCTCAGGATCTCAGTGCATGAGATGGCCCGTACTTGGGAATTTAGTTGCTTTTTGTTATCTCCTTTGTAGTGCTCATTGTCGTAGTATTTGGATGTTTCACAAAAACTAATTATTCTTGCCAACTGCCTCATGAGGGAAATGGGCTTTTTTTCTTTAACCTGATACTCCAAAACTGAGTCCAAGAAAGATTAAGACTGAAAGTATGTGCTAACTTTTCACAGCTAGGACCAAATTGTTCAGCATAACTATTATCGTGAATACAGTATTTCTCTTGCCAAAAGCACAGCTTCAGTGACTTCAGTTTGCAGCTGTAAGTGATCTGCAACAAAGCAAAAATGTGGCCAATCTGTGATTGTTTGTGAAAAGTATATTTTAAAGGGCTTGTCAGTTTTTCAGTTTTGGTCTAGAATTGTATAACAGTAACAGTGGTGGAAACAGATTTGTATAGAAAACAGTATTGATCCACTTTAAGGTTATATTTTCTTTTCCTTCAGTTTACCTCTTAATTTCAGTATGTAATTTCTCCGATTTCTCCGGCTATAAAGTAGGTAGGTTTTGGAAAGGAACAGTAGGTACTGTTTAAACCTGGTTTCCCTTCAGTAGGGTAACTGAAAATTTGTCTTCTCTTTTCAGTAAGGAAGGGCTACTTAAAACTGTACTGTGGTGCTATCCTGCCTTTTCTAAGGTCACCTCATTTTGTGACATTAACAACTTTATTGAAACGTGCTTTTTGTATTATTTATAATTAAGTGCCTTGCAGCATTTGGATTTAAGGTACTGGTTTTTAATACTGTATGCAGAAAAAAGTATGCAAGATGTCTTTCAAATTTTAACTCAGGCTCAGGGGATTAAGCTTGGGTTTGTATTTCTTGTATTCATTTCACTGTGGCCATACTGAACGTTTGCTTTTGCTTGTGTTCAATTTACATCTGAGGACCTTTATCAAACTGGTCTATAATGAACAATTAGTGCCCAGGTGCATTTCAGCTCAGCATAGTGCTGGTCTGACATCTGCAATTTTTATCTTTTAGAACTTGTGGCTCCAAAATAAGAGCTTATTTATGTAGATTGCAGAGACATGTCTCTTTTTTCAAGTATATTTACAAAATAGATCAGAAACCACACTTTAAACAAAATGAAATATTTAAGGTTAGTTTTTAAAGTTATTTTTAACCCTAACATTGAAGTTCTTGTACTACAGATTATCAGTATGGTACAGTTGCTCAAACCTGTGATCAAAGGACTGCTATAGGTCTGGCTCGATCTAAAGATGTCGACCTACGCTTTTTCCTGCCTCCACCACCAATGCCAAAAATAAAGACTGTAAGTACATGAAAAGTGGCTATTAGATGATTTTTGCTTGCTTGTTTGTTTGCAATGCTTTTGTTGTTGGTAACCGTACTGAAGTGAAGTTCTTCTAAAGTAACTAACGAGTAGTAAAATTAAGACCAAAATACAAAACTAAAATATAATTATATGCCCCTAGGGTATCTCTGCATTAGTGAATGACATGATGGATACGAGTGTAGATAAATTATTGTTCTTGGGCTGTATATCCACATTATATATTTACCAGCAGTGAAGTTTGAGCCAGCGCCCAGTCTGATACACACACTGCCTGTCTGTACCTAATAGGCAATGTGAAGCAGTCTTATATTAAGTCATCCTGGATTGCTTTGTCGATACTGACAGAATCCTACTACACGTAGAGAGCACTCCTGGAGGCCTTTGCTACCTCACTGCAAGTGTGGTGCTCTCCTGTAAGCCGACATCTTTACTGCCAGCTTCTGAGCACCAACAAATCCATATTGGATAGGTTTGGCCTTGCTTTGTTTTTGTGTTAATTAGTAAGTGTATATATAGATATGATGGTTTGAGCAATCATGTCACCATATCAGCTTCTTCAATAAACAGAATTGACACGTAAAGCATTATATAAGAGATCTTTTGTAATGCTAATAGAATGAATGCTGGCAGAACTCCCTGTCAGAGAATACCTGTATATCTTAACCACCAAAAATCTGAAAAACAGCTTTGATAGGCAGTGATATTCTCAGTTTTTGCTTTCTTATCTTTGTAACGTTACATGGTGGTGGATCTGTATCTGTCAGTCCTGAAGTACTAGGTTATAGTAGTATGTGGTTGTGTATATATTTTATTTTTACAGCAGTATGATTGCTAGGTGATTGAAGCTAAGAGTTCCCCATCTGCTGCTTAGGAAGTTGAAGAAAATCATTGAGGTAGCAATTGTTGCTCTGCACATCAGATATATCTCCATCTCTGTTTGTAGCAAGGATTGGAATAACTGCAAGTTCCATGACTGGGCAAAGAAAATTACTTTGTTGAATCTATTTTCCTGTCATCTACCCTGGATTATTAAACAAACATCTATGTGAATTTTTTTTAAGATAAAGGATTGAAAGAAATGTTGTCTGTATAAATTATTAGTAATTTATACATTTATTTTAATGGAGCAGCACCAGAATTACTCTGTAGGTAAGGATGAGCTTTTAAGCTTTCTGTGCCAAGAGGCACTCTTTTTCCTTCTGCCCGTCAGACCTGTAAGGCCACCAAAGTATGAAGTTTAAAGCTTGCTTTTCGTCACTCGGTTGGTTATTTTAGAATTATCGATTTCCAAAGTCTTTACGGGTGTAACTATAAAACCGAAGTTGCAGAGCACTCAAGTCTGGGGTTTGTATTTTATGGCTTTATTAATACGGATTATTCTGTTATTTCAGATCTTTCTTTTTTTTCCTGTGCTTTGCTTCATGCTTTGAACACAATAAAGAGCTATTTGTGCTTACTTCTCACAGGACTATCCCATAGAAGATGAACTTCGCTTGTTGTTAGTATCTTTACCTCAGACTGGTCTTGATCCATGTGTCCAGTACTTCACATCTCTTGCTTTACGTGAAAGTAGTCAGACTCTTGCGGCGCAAAGGGTGAGTTCCCACCTGCAGAACAGAACTATTTGGGTTCTTTGTTCCTTCAGAGCTCAAAGATACAAACCTATTTCCATGTTTTTGAGCATTATAAGAGGAAGAGAAATACAGAGACTTTGACTGTATTACATAAGTAAAATCTCTTCTACACACCGTCTGTCTGCTGGAAAGCTTGTTTTTCTTTCCCAGCTGTACTAACTGGTCTAGTGAAAGATTATATCTTTACTTACAAGCCTTCCCATAAAGCAGATAATTCAACATTTTGTCCAGAACATTTCCTTCCCCTTGCAGGGCTCATAAAATGATTTTTCACCTTTCATCTTATTGTTTGAGTGTTCTTTTACTGCTGAGATTATTAAACCTCTGTTAAGTCTTACTAGCAAACTGATAAGTTGTTAGCACACCTTGAATAGTAAACTCTGTTATATCACATGGAAATGCCACCCTGTAACAGTCCACTGTTGCCAAGACCAGAATTGGAAGAGTCCAAGAGTTTGGACTTGGAAACTAGGAATTCTTTAACTCTGCTGTCCAACAACTTCCCAAGTGGCTTTAGGAACATCATTTGAAGTATTGCTATTGCTTAAAAATAATAATTGTAGTGGTAGTGTGATCCACTATCTGTTGTGCATTTTATTTTTTATTAAAACGTTGTGACTTTTTAAATCAGTGATTATGATTTTTTTGTAAGAAGCAATAGTAAAAACAACTGTCATATTTTAATAATGATGCCTGTCAGGCTTTGTTTAGATTTTTCGAAGTGCAATAACCCTTTATTTCCTATGACACAGTTATGTGTAATATTTTTACGCTATCACTCCTTTATTGTTTTCACAGCCAGAGCTCTTGCTACAAAGGGAGCTTTGGTAAGACAACACATTTGGAGGCGTTTTGATAATCATGCTGTTCTAGAAAACTGTTTTTTATTGAAGTTATGCTAGTCTTCCTACTGCATGATTGAGAGACTGGTCTTCAGAGACTATGCTATGTGTTGAAGACCTTTTTTCCTCCTCTTCTCATTTTTGCAACTGTGGAAATTTAGATGCACTCTGATTCTTGCTTTTTTATGCTTAAGCAAACTCTCTTAAAATGAGACATTCGTTAAGAAGATGAAAATGCTACATTTTCACTCTTTATTGTGTTTTGAAGGTAATAGACTATGGAGACTACTGACTGAAAATCTAGTTAATATTTTCAGTTAAAAATAGTAGATGGTTTTATAGTGTACTCTTGTGTAATTTGTACATTTTGAAAAGTGCATGCATGCTGTGCACTTTTTATAGCAATTTCTATAGAACATTACACATCTAATGTTTTAGTTTAGAAATGCTTGTTTTATGTAGCCATTTGGAATGTGGTATAATTTTTACTGATTCTCATTTCAGGGGGGCCTATGGTGTTTTGGAGGAAATGGACTTCCATATTGTGAGACATTGGGTAAAGTCCCTTCAGAGACCGTGGAACTCTTTTGCTTGCAGGCTTTAGTACAGCATTCTAAGGTAATTTGTCCTTCAAACTATAACTGAAAAGCTACATTTATAAATATTCCTTTCTAGTGCTGTCATATATTAGGAAGGAGTTGCCATTTCCTTGTCTTCTTACCCCTTGTCCCTTCTGTAAGAGTGTTCAGGCAACTGAAACTGATGTGAATTGGAAGGCAACATAACAAACTAACTTTTTGTCATGGGAAGGGTATGTAAGTTCTGTTATTGTTTCTAATTAGCCCTTGTAAGTTCCCCTGTAGTATATCTGTATCTATCTTTCAAGAAGTAAAAAGGCGGCTCTGACACAGAAAAGCAGAAGAGAATGCTTTAAGTCTGGAGGATTTAACAAGTCTGTTCTGCATAGGGCTACCTCCCACTGACATTCAAAGTCATTGGAGATAGATATTATGAAGGAACACTTAATGTTTCCACTCTGCAGTTTCTCAGTAAGCAAGATACTGATGATATGAAATTCTTAGTCCAAACTATGTGTGGATGTGTGTGAGTTGGTGTACATCAGTTCAGAAAGCTTACAAGTGATCTCTTCTTATGGCTCTTAATCCAGCTCTAGTGCCAGGTTTCCATAAAGCAAAGGAGCCTCATGAATTCACTCTAATCAGAATCCAGAACAGAATGCAAACCTTGGCTATTCACAAAGGCCCTTCCTTCCAGGGTCACTGCCTTTGGGCAGAAAATGGCACGGCATGCAGCTAATACAGTGCATCTTCCCAGGACCAGCCTATTCTTTGCAGACACAGATGAAGAGTATGGAAGACTTTGTGTAACAGGGATTCTTCTTGTTTTCTATTGCTGCACTCTTCTGCATGCACTTCATTGCTCAGAAGCCTAGGACGTTGAGAAACAGTGTTGAGAATACCAAATTGTTATTGGTAGTAGGGATGGAAAAAGTGCGCTTTGCCAGTATTCCTTTCACATCTTCCATATACATAGAAATTCTGAGTTAGTCTAGAATTTGTTTTATTCCAGATTTTCAGTTTAAACAAGTTGTGACTGTACTCATTCCAAATGTGTGTCTGTCTTTGTTGAAAGCCACAGACTTTGGGACATCAGCAGTTCCGTAACTACTACACGTTTTTAAGCACTGTAGACAACACATTCAAGTAATAAGCATTTGGCCAATATCAGTAGTTGACACTTCAAGTAATTAGTACATATTCATCTGCATAGACTAGTATCTATTGTTGCCCTTACGATCAATAATGATAGCAGTACATTTGGAATGTAGAAATACCTTTGCATTTCAAAGAGAAGGGATTATAATGATTGCATTTTTGATGGTGAACAGGAAGACAAGTAGCTCTGGTTGAGATAGTGCTTTAACAAATGCAGACAATTGTCCTGTTCAGACTCTAGAACGTTAGTTAAAATTTCATCATGCCAAGTTGGAGAGCAATCTCTTGTCCCTCAAATGTGGAGGAGAGTAGAGGGATGGTACTCAGCATCTTTCAGGTTGTCAATCCATTAGAAATCATGTATTTAACGTATTAAAGTATTTACTTTCTCTTCAACTATGGCATACTAAGTTCTAGATTAATAAGAATTTCTGGGTAATAAGGGCTCTGCATCATATCAGCTCCTTAAAATTACCTAATTTGTGAATTAACAACATCGCAAGGAACCTTTTGCAGAATGTGTACTTATTGTCATTGTATTTACTGTATAATGCTAGGTTTCTTCTCACTGTGATAAAATTGAAGCTAAAGGAGGCCTTCAGCTACTGCAGAGGATATACCAGCAACGTAAAGATTCAGCAAAAATACAAAGGAACATAATTCGCATTATTGGAAATATGGCTTTGGATGAACGTCTTCATTCATCCATAGTACGTGCAGGTAAAAGGAAAGCAAGTGCAAGCAGTCTGAATGTCAGATTTCTATTCCAAAATTTGCAGAGGATTTGGTGCTTTTGTAAAATGCAAAGGACCATGGTAGTGTTGTGGGATCTAGATTTGGGGGGAGGAGAAGGTGTTGTCATTGGGTTTAATACAAAAAATATAGACAGTTTAGATGGTCTTGGTTAAAAATTCCTGTATGCTGTCTAGTCAATATTTGTCAGTGCTGTAGAGGTGTTCGGATTCTGATGGATGGTGAAAATTTGGACTTGGTTGATGTTCAGTTCACATACTAGCAAAAATCTTTTGAGTTTCCTACTTCTACAGATCATCTAGCTTGTAGATTAGAGGGTTTTTTGGTTGGTTTTTTTTTTTTTTTTATTGACTGTAAGACAGTCACAGACCAGCTTTCAGTCCCTGCCTTTTGGAACAAAGTGAAACGTGCCTTCCTGCCCTCCCTTGTTTCATGTTAGGCTAGTAACTTCTGCTAAGCTTTGCTCTGATGCCCCTTTTTTAATACCCCTAAATATCCCAATGAAAGTTCTATACCAAATAAACAATTCCCAATGTCTTATTAGGAAAGAAATTAAAAGAAAAACAGCATATCAATATGCTGTTGTGTACGTCCAAGCTGGCATCTGCCTCTTAAATGCAGTGTGCATTTTTAATCAACCTGTTGCAAAAGTAAGTAGCAAAGGCACAGGGAAAGACTGTGAGGGTGGTTAAAAATTTGGAATGGCTGTGGTATAAAGAGCAAATAACTAGACTAAGACAGGAGAATCAACTGAAATAGAATATGATGGAGATTTATGAAATCCTCCCTGGCGTAGAGAAGGCAAAGAGGGAATGGTCATCTGCATTTCTCATAATGCAAGACCAAAGGTTCTTGTACATCAATTATCAAGAGGCAGAACAAATAAATTTTTTATTTTTTCTATACAATGCATGACCAAACTAAAAATTGCCACAAAGCGTTGTGATTGTTGAAGACTTACAAAGCTTCAAAAAGTGATTAGACAAATTCATGGAAAGAAAAAGGTCCGTAAAGCTCTACACGCAGAAACCAAGTTGCTTGCTGAAAACAGAGCATACAGTGGAGAATCAGCACTATATACTTGTCCTTTTATTGCTCTATTCTTTTATTGTTCTGCAACTTCCATTACTGCTCACTTTGCGAGAAAGGCAGCTGGACCACAAAGACCTTTGGTCTGAGCTCTAGCACCATTCTTATGTTCTTATGATGAATGCTAAAACCATATCTGTAGAGGAAGAGATTGTGACAGAAGAGCTCCCTGGGGCAGAGGTCTCAGAACAAAAGGAATTTTAGACAGTAAACCGGACAGAGATGAGCAGTTGGATACTGCTGGTCAAGAGTTGATAAGACTTCTCTTTTGTTTTTTATAGACCACCTTCGCTAGCAGCAACAGGATTTATCAGGATTTTAAAGAAACATATGTGTCTCTGTGTGTATAAAAGATAGTCCTTTGCATTTCTCAGTAGTCTATGAACATCCCTGTCCATGTCTAAGAAACTATATTTTGCATCTTAGGTGAAGTATTACAAAGTGTCTTTTTCTTGAGTTAGCTGTGACTTTGTTGAGGAATGCATTCAAAAGTTACCTTCCTTAATTTTCTTATGCTTCTTAGGTATAAATAGTATACTATTTTAGAATAGTGAGGACATTTTAATTCCTTAAACAGTTTTTCACACACTGGATTTTAAAATTAGAAATGGTTATACTCTCACAGCAAGCATCAATTTTTCCACCTGCCATTATTCCTGTGGGTTGTTTTCTATGTCTTCTGCTTTAAGCTTCTTTTTCTCTCTGGAACATTTCTTTTCTCTGTCTTCCTTGCATCTTACCTGCAAAAAAAGGCTCGAGATCTGTTCTCTCTCTGACAACTGCACTGACCCTCTTCTGAGAAGGGGTTCTCCTTCAGATCGTAAGCTGAACAGTAGTAAAATACAGTGCCTCCTCACTGCTCTGGATTTTTGCATTTTGGAGGTTCTGCTTATTTAGCATTGGCTTTCCTATGGTAAAGAGAGTGAATTGAAATAATTGGTTTTGATGTTACCATTCTTATGTTTTAACATCTATTTTCACAAGTATACTTTGAAGAATGATGTTTCTCAATTACTTTGTTTGGGTGATGTTTCTAATTAGTTAACCTGATGCTTTATTTTTTCAACGTAGGTTGGGTTTCTGTACTTGCTGAAGTAATGAAATCCCCACATGTCATTCAGTCTTCTCATGCATCCAGAGCTTTGGCTAATCTAGACAGGGACATGGTGAAAGAGAAGTATCCAGATGGTGTTTATGTCTTACATCCACAGTATCGTAGCAGGTAAAGCAGAAGGAGATATTGTACATGCTGTACTTCGAGTTACTTGTTATGCTGTTCAGGTACAAAACTTTGGAAGAGTTGCCATCAGAGTGCTGCTGTACTCATGTCACCCGCTCCTCCTGTTCTTTGGTGGGTTGAGAGGACTGAATTTAGATTCTCAAATAGGAGAACAGAGGTGCTGGGAGCAGTCCACAGCCACGAAACGATTAGCGTTGTACTGCATGAAAAAATCCAAACACACACCATGAGATGAATTATTGCTTTGCCTGTGTTGCAACCACTTAACCTCTGCACTGGCCATCTTACGATATAGTGCCTTGCAATTATTCTGTTGGCAGCAGCACATATTGGTCTAATTTTACAGCTTCGATTTCTTTTAATAGTGATTGTGTATCTGGGACTGAAGCAGTCTCCAATGAGGTATGTCACTTAGTAGCAACTATTCCCAGGGTCACTGGTGTTAGTGAGATTACAGTGAAGATTTGATTTGATGATAAAGCTGGAGCTATCAAGCTGTATTAACAGTAGCTGGAGAGAATGTTTTTCATTATAGAAAAGTATTATTTGTGAGGTGGGTACTTTCTATACCTCTTTTTATATGTCTTTCTTCTGGGTGGATCCCTGTTTTTTGCCTTGATCTGAGTAACCTCTTTGAAAAGTCATTAAATGCTGTCCATAAAATAAGAAATCATATATAGTGGTAAAAATAGTATTTTGGCATCCCTTAAGTTAAAAGTTCTGTGTAAATTTAATTTGCTAAAAGAATATGTACCATGCATCTCATAAAAATTTCTTTTTCTATATCAGTCAGCCCATCAGAGCAGACATCCTTTTTGTTCATGGTCTTTTGGGAGCAGCATTTAAAACCTGGCGACAGCAAGACATTGACCGGAATTCGGATAAAAAGGCTTCAGAAGGGGAAGAGGACTATAGCCAGTGCTGGCCAAAGGTAACAAGACAATAACGTTTCCACATGCATCTGCTGTTTTCTCAATAATGAGAGCTGTCCAGAAGATACCTTTTTATAACCACCAAAGTATCTCTGTAAAACTTCATCTGATCAGTCCTGTTGGTAATCTTAGTAATTCTTGTTTCACCCAGGAGAGGGAGCCAGGAACGCACGAGTTAGTAATCCACCTTCATCCTTTGCCTACTTGGTAGCTAGGGAGCCGGCTAGAGCTCACCAGTATGTAATAAAACAGTCTAGGTGTAAGTTGTATTTGGGGATTAACTGAAGAGCAAAAATCTTGCTTGATACTATCCCCATAGTAACACCTTTGCTCCATTGCTGATAAATGGCTTGCAAGAGTTTAAGTACGTCAATTATATAGCTCCTTTTGGCTTCACTTTTCTTTAATTTAGACGTGGCTGGCTTCAGACTGTCCTGCCCTTAGAATCATATCTGTGGAATACGACACCCATTTGAGTGACTGGAAAGCAAAATGTCCTGTTGAGGCTCACAGGTAACAAATGTAGTGTCTGCAGTTTGGAGGAGGGGCAGGAGGGAGACATGTAAAGCTGATCCTTGGGATGACCTAGTGTGAAACGGTGAATTTAACTGTCTCTGTTGCCTGTGAAAATCAGGTTCGGAAAAACATTAGGTACGGTCGTGGTGTGCTTGAGCTTTTTAGCTTCATGAACTTGTGACAACTTCCTAAATTCTTACAGTCTGTTCTGCTTCATGTTTAGGGGAGACACTAAATTATGCTATTAGTTGGTGTAAATATAGCATCAGTTTTATATCTTAAGGGGAATATTTCTTAAGATTAAAATGACCCAATACTGCTTCATAAGCACAGCAAAAAGTCACTGTACTCTGACTTTATACTCATGATAAAATGAAGCATATAATTTTCACAGAATCATAGAATTGTTTAGGTTGCAAAAGACCTTTAAGATCATTGAGTCCAACCATTAACCTAGCACTGGAAAGTCCATGACAAAACCACAACCGTCAGCACCACATCTACGTGTCTTTTAAATACTTGCAGTGATGGTAGTTCCACCACTTCCCTGGGCTGGCTGTTTCAATGCATGTTAACCCTTTTCGGGAAGAAATTTTTCCTAATATCCATCCTACGCCTCCCCTGGCGGAACTTGAGGCTGTTTCCCGTTGTCCTGTCGCCTGTTACTTGGTAGAAGAGCCCGACCCCACCTCCCTACACCCTCCTTTCAGGCAGTTGTGGAGAGCGAGAAGGTCTCCCCTCAGCCTCCTCGTCTCCAGGCTGAACACCCCCAGCTCCCTCAGCCGCTCCTCCTAAGATTTATTCTCCAGAGCCCTCACCAGCTCCGTTGCCCTTCTCTGGGCCCAGTCCAGCACCTCGATGTCTGTCTTGTAGTGAGGGGCCCAAAACTGAACACAATATTTGAGGTGGGGCCTCACCAGTGCTGAGTGCAGGGGGACAATCACCCCCCTACTCCTGTTGGCCACACTGTTCCTGATACAGGCCAGGATGCTGTTGGCCTTCTTGGCCACCTGGGCACACTGCTGGCTCACATTCAGCCGGCTGTCGACCAGCACCCCCAGGGCCTTTTCCCCCAGGCAGCTCTGCAGCCACCCTGCCCCAGGCCTGTAGCGCTGCAGGGGGGTGTTGTGACCCAAGTGCAGGACCCGGCGCTTGGCCTTGTTGAACCTCATACCATTGGCTTCAGCGCATTGATCCAGCCAGTCCAGATCCCTCTGCAGAGCTTTCCTACCCTCAAGCAGATCGACACTCGCCCTTAACTTGGTGTGTCTGCAAACTTACTGAGGATGCACTCGATCCCCTCATCCACGTTGTTGGCAGTGCTAGGTTAATGGTTGGACTCGATGATCTTAAGGATCTTTTCCAACCTAAATGATTCTATGATTCTAAGAGAACCCTTTTCCTTTGTCCATCTAGAGTAAGTATAATGGAAGAAAATTTGAAAAAGAAATAAACATATAGTTCTTTATTTATTTTAAGGTAATGTCTTTTTCATTACAAAATGGAAAATTACATGACCTGCTATTAATGCTCACTCAAGCATGGTATTTGATTATTTTATAATTTGATAATACGGTTAATAAAAATGAAAGATATCGAAGATATTTTTAACTAGCAGGAGCAAAGATGTAGCAGTAGAATCACAACCTTATGATTGCTCTAAATGTATAGGCTCATTCGCTGTTTCAAGAGTTTATGTCTGTCGGCTATCCTAAAGCTATTGTTCAGCTGAAAAGACACATTTGAGTATCCTTTTCATATGTGTTATAAAAGCCATTTCTAGTGAGAATGCTGAGAACCGACAGAGATGAAGTGAATTACTTTGCACAGTGGTTGCCCCAATATCCCGATGTTTTCATTATCCATGAAATATCTTCTGTGTTTGATTCTTGTTACACTGCAAGGAGTAGCAGTGTTGCACTTTCAAGCTTGGAATGGGAATTGGCATTGGTTTTGTTTTGGTTCCACCATAGATTCATATTCAACCTCTAACATACAGCTTATCTTTTCCAGAGCTGAGTCTCGTCATTTATAAAGTGAGATTATTGTGCTTTTATACTATTCTGGTACAAAGCACTTAGAGATTATTGTCTGGCAAGTATAAAAGACACTATCTGCAATTTTTTTAATGTATTGATTGATCATGCGCTTAGATATTAAATTCCTGTGTGTTGCTCCACAATTTGAGCACTGTTTAGCAAAGTACATTTTTGTCAGACATTAGGTATATTCTTCGTTCAGGGGATAAAGCTCATTGTGCATTGATGATGCTTTCATAAAATGAAAACATAATTTTGTTACAATATGTAAGTGAAACTATCTAAAACTCTACACGTGTTTTGTCGAATTAAAGCTAAAAGAGTGGTGAGTAAAATTAAAATTAAACTTTCTAGCAAGATCAAGAGACTGAATTTAGCAAAATTCCTGTTGTCCTTGAAGCCAACCTTACAAAGGTTTTTGGCATTTTTCAGTATAGCAACAATAATTAAGTAATTAGTGTTTTATGTACCTAATTCACTTTCATAAATGCACAGCGTTGAAAATTCATTCTTTTTGAACGTTGCCTTTTAACCTGTCATGCTTCATCATGCTGGTGTTTGGTTTTTCTTTGTAGGAAGTCTATTGCTTACAGGAGCAATGAGCTTCTGGACAAGCTCAGAGCTGCTGGGATTGGAGACAGACCTCTGGTGTGGGTATCACATAGCATGGGTGGTAAGCACATTGCCTCTTTGATAGGAAGTATTTATTTGCTGTTACGTTTTAGAATAAGCTGCTAACCAAATTCGGTCCGAAATGCAATTATTCAGAACAATTTATCAAAAAAAAATTTGCAAAGAGCTAAAAATGGAAAATAGATTTCTGCTTTCTTAATGCATTATATTCAATAGCTTGTTCACTTTGAAAGGATTTTTATCGCTGTTCGTTTTTACTGTGTTGATTTAAAAGCAACAAAATCAATGAGTTGAAATTCATGTAAATGGGAAACCAGAGGCAAACTTTTCTCCATGATTAGGCAAATAGTAAATGTCATTATCAACACTTAAAGCAAACCAAAATTGAATTTGCCTCATTCATTGGCATTTTATTTTAATGCCTCCTCAGGTTTGATTTGGGTTTTTTTCAACTTAATCTTAGATATTTGACAAACTAAGGACTAATCAACTGAGACAAGAATGTGGTTAGTTGTTTCATGGATAATATAGCATGATCATTACTTTCACAGTGGTTTAAATCCCTGCATTAATTCCATTTTTGTTGCCAGGTCTTCTAGTCAAAAAGATGCTGGTGGATGCTTCCAAGAATCCAGAAATGGATAAAATTGTAAACAACACCAGAGGAATCATATTTTATAGTGTACCTCACCATGGTTCCCAGCTGGCTGAATATTCTATAAATGCCAGATATCTTCTCTTTCCATCTGTGGAGGTTAAAGAACTCAGCAAGGGTACGCTCACTTTGCTACCATTTAACAGCGGGGATCTATGCTGATGTGTTCATAATGCTTTTTTTTATCGTGCTGTCAGAAAAATCGGGGTAAAAACAACGAACCCCCTTTTTATCTTTTGGGTTGTGTGTTGAATTACTGCAAGTAATTCTGAGTAACTGTTTCATTTGATTGCAGAAGCGAGGGGGAAAATGGGAGTCAGAACAAGTTTACAGAAGAGTAGTTTGGGTCATTTAGCAATATAGTAACTCACCATGTGCTGGACTTCAGATTCTTGTCTTCTAAACAAATACCGTGCTATGCAGAAACAAACAATGGTTGCATATGATAGCTGGGAAAAGGGATTACAAACAAAAAGCTACTCCTTTTACTGGAGTATTAATTTTTCCAAAGCATCTCTTTAGCAGTGCAGTCTTGCCGGACAAATGCTATAATCTTACATTCCAGATAACACTGCAAAAATTATGTTGCTCTTTCGCAGATTCTCCTGCCCTTAAAGAGCTGAATGATGACTTCCTGTCTTTTGCCAAAGATAAGAAATTTTCAGTGCTGAGTTTTGCAGAAACCTTGCCAACACACATAGGCAGCATGATAAAACTGCACGTCGTACCTCTGGAATCAGCAAGTAAGTCAAATAGCCATTTAATTTATTTAATTTTATATCTATTCATGTAAGTACCAATAATGAGGAAGGATTATAAATGCTATGGTGGAAAGACCTAGAAAAATACATCTGTTATGTTGTGGCCTTTTTTGTTTAAACTTTTGGCTGAGTTTAAACTACAGTCTCCCTGCTGAGATCAGAGGCAGCTACATTTATGCCTTAGAATAGCAATTGTTTCTTCTGATTTTTCTAAATGCGAGTGACACTTGCTTATTGACAGAAGCAGGGTAGACCCTGGTCTAATGTCACCTTGTCGTAGTCCATTCCTTTAATTATGAATAACTGTTGTTTATCCTTATATAGGTAGGGTGACTAGTGTTTCAGAAGCTCCCACAAATTCCAGCTATTTCCTCCTTTAAAAGATACGAAAGAAAATCAGTTAACTGCTCTTGGAAGGAAAAAGTCACAAGCTGTTTTTCAGTGTTAAGAATCCTTTATCTTCCATATCTCTGGCACTCAACCAATAGAGTTTGCCTCCTGAAGAGTTCCCTCCATCTTTTTGCCTTTGGTAGGAGAAAGGAAAACTAAACGATTCTTTCTCTTGCTTTGCTTATGGGTGTTCAACTTAGAGAATTGTTTTAAGCCTGGTATTGTCAGGTCTCTTCTGAGCAAAGCCCTCTCCTGCACTGCCCAAGGTACCTGTAAGGTGGTGAACAGAAACCGTTGCTCTGGGTTTTAGATCAGGCTTTCCACCAGCTCAGTCCACTAGGTTCAATGCAAGGTTAGTTGCTCTGAAAAAAGCAGATGCTACATCCCTGTTTTCCTGAGTCAATATTTAGCAATATCTTTTCAGTATGTCTTCTCAAGAAGCAATTGTTTTGTGAAACGTTGATGATGCAATTTTATTGGCGAGGCCGGAAAAAACGGGCATTTGGTTTTTTTTTTTTTATTTAGCAAAATAAAAGGAAAAAGAGGGCTGGATAACAGAGTGCGCAAATAAGCACTGTGCACTTAGAATTTTGTAGCATATTTTTCCTCTTCTATAGATGACACGCCATGCAGCACATAAGCTCTCAAAGGCTTTTAGAGGGTATGTGACGGTTCAGTGGCACGCCACTCACTTTCTTTGAACCCCAGGTTGGCAAGCCAAGCAATACGCTCACTTTTTCTTATGTGCACGCTTGGGCGCCTGAAAGCAAACCTTCATCCGCGGTAGTGTTATTTTACATACTTAAAGGTACAGAGTTCCAAGCAAAATGGAGGATTTCTCAGGAGGCTGAGTGAACAGACGATAAACCGTTACAGCATCCTAACTTAAAAGTTCACTAGTAGTGATAAACTGTCTAGAAAGAATAAATGCTGTACTGTGCCCCAAAATCAGTAGCTGTAAATGGAATACTTGTATTCTGCAATTGAGCAATGTACATTTTTCATTTCCCCAGAAATGTGTGTAGTGATTTGTGGCATATCTCAGGTTCTTTCTAGTCCCATTCTTAATCTCCACATCAAAGTATTTTAGAAGGAATATGGGTAATTAGTGGTCATCAGAGTCTGGATACCCTGGATTAAATCCTATGCCTGCTAATGTCAATGCTTAAACTTCAGGCAGAACTTTGCTGTCAGTCAGGTGCTGGTAAATGAAGTTTTGTTGTATGGAGAAACGTACATTTGTGTAGTAGAACTGTGACCTAATGCTTTACTAGTGTGGGGTTTGTAGCAACATACAGCTCTGCCTGACTCTAACGGTGGGTACTGATGCTTTTGGCGCATTAAAAAATAATGAAGAGAAAACAGTTAAACTGAAGACAGAAGTAGTTGCTTTTGAGAGAAATTGCTAAAGCAAGATGTGCTTTTCAGTCTAGGTGATCTTTTGAACTTTGGTAGTTTTTTCTTATTATTACTTTTTTTCCCTCTCCTAGAGTTAGGAATTGGAGACCTTATTCCAGTGGATGTTAATCATCTAAATATTTGTAAGCCAAAGAAGAAGGATGCTTTCCTCTACCAACGTACATTGAAGTTCATTCAGGATGTTTTAGCCCAAGAACTTGGAGACTGAGTTTTTGCCGTCCTTGGCTGTTTATTTCCTCTGTATGATGCAACACAGTAAATTCTTCTTCTAACACTTTTTAGGGGATCTGCAGAACTACAAAGATGCTATGTCAATGGTATCTGCTGCTAAAATAATTTGCAGTACATCTCCAATTTGATCACCTCTCCAACTTCTTTCTAAAATATATTCAACAAAAACAAACTGAAGTCCTACGAACTCGGCAAAAAAGAAAATGTGTGTTGGGTTAGAGTGACCATGATCTGTCAACAAAATGTGTGTAAATTCTGCGGCAATTTGGCTGAGAGGGGATGAGGATTCAGTGTAAGAGAAGTTTCGCTTATTCCTACAGATAGCCCTTTGGAGCAACACAGACAGACTATGGAGAGTGCCCAGGATATCTTCTTTTAGCAAAAAAAAAGCTTGCTCTGGAGGTGGGTGGTCTCATTAAGCTAAATATACATCTGGGACTAAAGTTTTACAGAGAGGATCAGAAACAATTAACCAAGGTAGTTGTTTGTCGTGTCAAAGGGTAGAAACAGCATCTGGCTGCCTCAGAGCTTTGGTTTACTGTCCATGTTAAATAGTCTGACTGGAGCCTGAAGAAATTTATCCCAGTGAATGAAAGTAGCATTTTAGTCCAGTGGCCCAATTACGGGAGGTTTTGTGATTTGCCTTTTCATTTAATAGACCACCCAGGTTTGTCAGCAAACATGGCTTCTCTGTTCTGCATGAGAAACAGATAGGTTGGTATGTTGTCTTGCATAGACAACTGTAGTTGTATTATTCTGTTTGTATAAATGAAAACAAAACAAATGTTCACCTTCTTGTACGTTTCTCTCTTAGCAACTTGTGAGATTGCTTTATGATGACAATGTGTATCTGGTCAGGCTCAGAGCAGTTCTGTGCTTGTTCACGTGGAAGATACAGAACAGAGGCTTCGCTCTTGGGACGTACCGAGAAGATGGTACGTTCAGATCCCTGGCTCATGTCACTCATTTAGAAACTTCTTCACCTGTTTTAAAGAGCATCGAAAATGCTCAAGTGGAGTAAGACCAATGTAGGCCCTGACAAGAAAGCTAATGCTTAGAGTTTGGAGCTCAGGTGGAGGGAAAAGTAAAGCAGGAAAAAATTCAGGTGATCATAGTGATCATGGGAAATGCAGAAGATTCCAGACGTTTTGGTTTCTTGAGGCCTAAGTCTATTTATTGGTGTAGATACAGAGAAAAATGGCAGTGTTGTCTTATTTGAGATTATGTTTATGTTAAGTACTGATGAGAACTAAGTATTTTTAGAAAAAAAGGAAAAGAAAAAAAAAAGGCAGTGCTCAGTCACTTTTTCAAAGTCTTAGATAGTTTGTAATGTAGTTACAAGCAGCCTGCGCTAATTGGGGTCTCTTTCCTTCCTTTCTTTACACCCCCGATCCTCCCGGAAAACAAACATAGACCAGGGTGAGGCTATACCGCCCTAGCTGAACGTTTGTTAGATAAGGCCTGTGTTGATGACAGGCTTAAGGTGCCTGTTAGCGTCACTTCTGTGAGGTGGATCCAACATTACTGGCCTTAAAATGATGGCTGTGGAAGCCACCAAAGAGGTGGGGTGCGCCTTGCAGTGCTGCCTGGGCTTGGCCGTTGCAGTCCTGCCGGGTCCTGAGGCCACCTCGGCTGTGCCCACCTGAGAGCACTCCAGCCCAGGAGGACACTGCACCTGAAAATGCACTTCTGGAAGTCGATCCCTGACCTGCTGGAGCTGCATCGTAAAATTCACAAGAGCAGTACGGAGAATGTACAGCGCTACACTGGCAAAAAAAGGGTATTTTTCCCCCTAACGGAGATGTAGGTAAAGGCACTGCATGGCAGTATTTCAGATAGAAAATGTAACAGAACTGCCGTAACTTCTAAAGAGGTTTATTCTTTTTACACTGTGGTTTAAACTTCAGAGTGTAAATATATTAAAACACTTTGTATTCACAAAGTAGAGCGTATGTGGAATTCCTTGTGAACAGACGAGACTTCTACTAGCTGAAGGCGTGTTTAGTCTGACAAATCTTGTATAGATTTAATAGACTTCGGCGTACAGGGATTCAGATCAATGACATCACGCATTAATCTCACTAATGCATCTGTGTTTTGTAAGTGTAACTGGAACTCTCGAGGCAACTTTCTCCTTTTCGTAACTGTATGTATATATATGTAACTTTTAAAATTAGTATTTTGAAGGGGGGTATTGTTGGGGTTTGGTGGTTTGTTTTTTTTTAATATAGTAATAAAATGTGTCTGCTGGATCTGCCACATGAATGCTCTGGATCACGTTCACTGTTGTCAAAGACCTTTTTTGTGATTGTCTCACGCTGGAAGAACGTAATGTTTTACCCTTCGTCTTGGGTTAGAGGCATAGTACTGGGGGGTGCTGCCTGTCATCGATGGTTTGCCAAACTGAACAGGTTTTTTGCGCTCTTGGATTTTGCAACCATGTACAGGCGTTGGTTTAAGGGCCAGAAGGTCTGTTGTGCAGCATTTATGTCTGCTTCCCATTAGAAACGTATGCTTTCGTGCTTCCCTGGTGTCACATTAATTCAGAAAAGTACCTTTATGTAAATTCTCAAACTATGCCTTTAACTCCCATCTAGCTGGGGACGCAGCTGCAACTGTGGCCAGCAGGTATGTGTGACTTGTCTGAGAAGATGGTATTTCGTCTGCATTGTGGCGTCCAAGACTAAAATCCTAAGCTAATAGGAGTTTGTCAATTCTCTGGCGCTTGTTGCCCAGCGCTCTTGTATAAATGTATTGGTATTTTTAGTAGCAACAGCCTACAAGTTTTCAGTTGCTGTGATTACAGTAGCGCACGCTGGTTTTCACTGTAATTTGCGCTCCGTGGTGCCAGGCGGAGCAGCTAGCTAGAAAGGAGACATTTTCCATCTGGTTAATATGTCAATTCTGGACAAAAAAGAAAAAGCAAAAATGTTGTTTTGTCAGAGTGGGAATTCTAAACGATATTTTGGTTTTGGGTTTTGTTCTCTTTCTTTTCGTTTCTTTCAGTGATCACCAGCCATGGCGGGGGGGTGGAACTAGATGATCTTAAAGATCCCGGCCAACCTAAACCGTTCTGTGATTCTAAAAAAGCTAAACTGGGCAGTTGCTATACCAAGGAGAACCACTTACCCCACCCCGAACACGAATGCAGCTGAACAACCAGGATGCCTGTGGCAACTTAAAGTTACTGTCCTACAGGGTCCTGGGCAGGCCCACATGGTGTTAGTCTCTTGCCCAAGTCTGTCACAGTAAATAAACATGCAGGTGCTTATATACTTGCATCTGGTAAATCATTCATACCTGGCTTCACAGATGTGAAGATCTCCTGAGTGCTGGCTTCGCAACATGAAAAATGTCATGGGGTAGCCGCTCCCTACCGCCCCTTGTATGGCCTCAAAACTGACAGCTACCGCTGGGCCGGGCTTCGCTTCGCCCGACCATTCAAACTAGAACCTGGGCCACAAGCACCTGCCTCTGAAAAACACTTGGCTGGGGGCTGGGCACCAGCGTGGAAGGTAATGTATTGAGACAGGAGATTCCTCGGTCTTTGCTGTAACCTTTTCGCTGACCTGTCTGGTCCTTTCCCTCGGTTTGCCGTGATTGAGCAGTATATGCTGTCACTGACAGTATCAAGCAGTCGGCTGCAGGGATTCATACTTTAGCGGGCAGCTTGCCACGTGCGCAGACGTAAGACACAATGCTAAAGGCCAGAGACTCCTCTTACTCAAGGAGAGTAATAAAGCAGATTTTATTTGACTTGTATAAATCCACTTTAATTGGCTTTCCTGCTAATGCTTTCATTAACATGTAAATTAGCTGTCCTAGAGCTGTTAATTATCTTTGCAGAAAATGCTGGATATGGTCATAGAACGTACTCTTTCTTTTTTAGTGCTCTTAATGTTTTATACTAAAACGTGCCCGTAAACATTCACTGTACTTTTCTTAAGAGAAGGACGAAGAGGCCGAGGCTGCGTGTCAGCGTGTAGGGGAACAACTATCTTGCTGCAGCGTTACTCACCAGCCTGCTGCCACATTAAACTGGCACGTAAGAAGCTTAGAATTGGGTTTTATTAGTTTGGCCTTTGAAGGTTTTGGGAATTTTTTTAAAGCATCTGGCAGAGGAGGATGGCAGGTGCTCAAAGGCAGCGTCTTTTACCTGACGTCCTGTGTTCAAAAGGCAGTAGTGGCAGTGCAAGAGGTAGGCATTACAAGTAAGAACGTGGCTGAATTCACACTTTCCAAGAAGCTGAGAATAAGCCACTTAATTTTCCTAGGGGGGAAAAAAACCCTCTGAGCTTTTTTTAAACATAGCTTTTCTGAAAAAAACCACCAGCTGAAAACGAGGGGGTTTTTCAGCTTCACCAACTGCTTCAACATGCTCTCCTTTATTTTAATAATAAAAGATCTCGATGCCTCTCCTGACAAGTTACCATGCCAAGTTGCAATCTGCTTATCATTTTTAACTGCCTGCTTTGAACAAACGGCATCTACAGCGTACAGTTCTACCACACAGGCAAGGCAAAAGCCTGTGCAGCGACAGCAGGTAACAGGCACGGTTAGCACCATGGATTATCCTTGCTGGAAGCTTGGGCTTCTGAGAAGTATGACTGCTGGCTTGCTAATAAACACGAGATTACTTCGTTATGAAGATCTAGTCTGCTTTGAGCTGCGCAGCAATCCTTCATGAGCCATCTCACCATGGCGACTCACCTGGAACAGCGCCCGGCAGGCCCTGGGGCAATACTGGGTAAGGCTGAGGAAGAAGCAAAGCAGGCGCGCAGGAGCTTGCGCCGGGAGTTTCTACTGTGGGTAACGGGGGGAGCGCGGAGGGGTGTGTGCTTCCCCTCTCTAGGCTGTCGCGTTCTGAACCATCGACTACGATCATCTTTCAAACCTTTCGTTTGCAAGGTAATTGCAGTTGCTTCCTAGTCTTGCTCTGTGCGTTGTACCTGTCTCCCAGGAACGCTCCCTGTACGGATGCGCAGTGCACCGTGTATTTACAGCCCGAGGGGGAAACTCATGATTAGGCTGTAAGCACCTGTTCTTCTCTGCAGGAGGGTTCTGCTGTCCCGACTCGGGTGCTTGTGGCTCAGCTTCAGGACACGAGAGCTTGTGTTGCACTTGCATGAGGTCAGGTTCCAAGACCTGCCCTTTCCTCGCCTGCACTGTGGAAATAAAAGACTGACGCGTCATTTTCTTCCAAAGCAGCAGCACAGCACTTCTACTTCAAAGACCTCTGTTGTAATGCAGGGGTTCGCTTGCCTGGAGTAAAACTCGGCATTTCTTGCCCCTGCCTAGGCATCATCTCTCAAGGTTCTGCTTTACAGCTTCATCCCCCACGCTTCCCATTTTACTGCTAACACAGGAATGAGTTTCACAAGGTAAGTACTGGGACCTGCCAACCCTGCAGCTACTTAAGATCCACCGGAAGATACTGCCCCAGCCTTGTTTCCACAGCAGGAACTATCAGTGTTCCTGCTGTAGTTACACTGTTCCCCTTTTGCAGGTTGGTTCCAGAGTAAGGGTAGCAGCCTAACTATTGCAGACGAGGGTGCTTTATTTCAAGTGACAGAAATTGATTAATATATAAATTCCACAGGAAAATGTTTTTCTCAATGTCTTTTCCATACATCCTTGCATGTCCTTACATATGAGTTGTATCTGAAATAAGTAAAACCTCTTAAGATGGATTAATAAAAAGAAATAACTTAACAATACAGAACTTTTCAAACAAGCCGTAGATAGCGTTAGGTTGTATACTCTGTGCACTTCCCTCCAGGGGCAGCATCTTTACCTTTAAACATGAAATGTAGCATGGACAGACGGTCTACTTCCTTAAATAAGAATCTTTGTGCAAAAGATTTCTTTTTACTTTGCATCATAATTATGATTTCTATAAGGACATTAAGGGGACAAAATTTTACAGTTCTAAATCAGTATTTGTCTTCATCAGGGTATTTTTGTTTTGTTCCAAGGCAAGCAGTTTATTGAACCCTTCCGCCAGTGCACTGCTGTCTTCGTCGTCACTGAATGTAACCCAGTGACTGAAATCCTTCAAGCTGGGGAGCTTCACATTTTCTGGATTGTATGCTGGAGGAGGAGCTGATGCCGCCTGTATGGAAAGAGGGCAAGAAGAATCCGTCTCCAGGTCCAAAAGACTGGTGTTCTCGGGAAGGGAGCCGGTACCCGAGAGCTGTGGGTGCTGGCCTGCTGGTACAGGAGGGCCCTGAAGGTTGGCCATCAATTCTGTGGCATTTGGTACCAACTGCTTAGTTGGGTTGTTTTCTGGGCTGGCAGAGGACGTAGGATCTGAGAGATCAGGCTGCGTGGGGACATGAGCGTCCTGAGACCAGAGACAGAACCCAGCATTGTTGTTGTTGGCGTTGAACATTAACCCACCAAGAAGCGGGTTGTCGCTGCTCTGGAGAACTTGCAGATGAAGAGCTGCAGGTGCCGACTTCTTTCTTCGTGGTGGCACCTTTGGGGCAAAGGAAGCGTTCTGGGGAGGCAGGGCCATGGCCTCAGCCGTGCTTACTGAGGGGGGCTGCCTTTCACTGCTCCCCCGGCTCTCCTGAGGCTTCCCGGGTTGCAGTGCTCTGGGTTTCGGGACTGGGGTAATCCTGGTCGGACTAAGAATAGCTCCAGCTTCTAGACAGGGCTCTGGCAAGCCAAAAGGAGACTGTACTGTCTGTTGGTCACACGGCTCTTCTGGAGACGTGGCCTGAGGGGGAAAAGGAACAAGAAAATCGAGAACAAAAAGGGTACCTGAAACTCCGAGTCACTGCTTCTAGGGCAAGTCTTACTGGCGGCATTACAGAGAAAACCTGACAATACTGGAAGAACAAAAAAAAAGCAGTACAAAGAGGCGGCTTGACAGCACGGTTTTACGCTGTACCTGCCTGGTTCTGTTCTCGTGCGTCGTGCCTTGGACCCGTGTCCATTTACAGCGTGCCACCATTTGAGGACAAGGATCCTACAGCCCGTTCACCCCCTGTCTGAGAAATACATCTCTTTCTGACTTCTGATTTGCTCCAGGCCAAATTAACACAGTTCTGAAGAGTTATTTCTTTGTTGTACCTTTTTGCTGACTAATGTTATTTAAGCAAGAATGCGTAGGGAGGGATAAATTAATGGGGCCATTAGCACATGCCTTTGGGTACCTTCTGATAGATAAGGCTGAAGGACAATTAGCTTAAGCTAACCCAAGAAATGCATTAATGGCTCTGTCACGTCTCACTGGTGCTAGGAACTGAAGCTGAAAGTAAGCTCTCAAAGTACAATCATCTAGCATATATTCACCATTAAAAAAATATATTAATAACTGAAGCCCAGCTCAGTCCAAGAGGACAAGGGCTGCTTCAGATTTCTCATACTCAGTGTGACTGAATGCAAGCATTTTAATTCTTTATTACTCTCACATGCTATTAAAATATAATACCCAGGCTTTTTAATGCAGTCAGAACACTTAGTCAATGTTTCATGATGGACATATCCCCCGCCACTTCTGTCTGTACGCTCTTCTTCAGTTGCTAGGTTTGACCGCTCGCTTCCTTAATGATTGAGGTGGACTGGGCAGAGGGTTTCAAGCAGACGAGTCCCATCTGAGCTCTCTCAGCTGGAGGAAGGAGTGGAAGTCTGAGGCAAAGTCAAACTGAAATAGATCTATTCCTGCAGGAGACCTCATGTAACTAACACCAAACTAGCAATCCCTCTCAGCACCTCTCCGGAGTGCCCTGGGAACGGTGACAACATAAATAAACGAAACAGAGCGTTCCTTGTTATTAAATGTTTAAGGAAAGGGAACGCACTCTGCTGGTTTTTTCTTCTGTGAACCTGACAAGCAGAGATGGCACACAGTGCGTTACCCAGAAGGGGTGAATGCCTTCACGAAGGAAGGTAAGGCAGGAGTCCTGACAACTTAGAACAGAGCTTCCTAGCAGAGGTTCTCTCACAGGAAGAATATGAAAGGTTGTATGTGTCTGCCTCTCCTACTTAAATTGCTTTCACCATTAAATACTCATTTTAGCAGCTCTAGAGGTGAAGAACTATTACCTCCGTTGTAGAGACATGACAGATGTTAAAACCTGAGCACTTACAGGTTGGTATGTTTAAGAAGCTGAACTCCTGAGTAGAATCCAGAATTCAACGCTGGATCCCATTACAAGGTGTGTGAGAAAGTCTCGATGTCTCTGAGCAGGACAGAGACCAGCAGGCTGATGAAGAAGCTGCCTCAAATCATTACAGAGCAGACCACTCATGGCGTGGTAAAACTTTACCACAGTAAACACTGTGATAAAGAAAAGTCTTAAATCCTGACAAGGTTTAGACAAACCAGAAGAAAAGTAACAACATTTAAGAGAATGGCCTGACAAATAGAAAAGCTGAAAACGGCTGAGTAAGGAACTCAAGGCTCTATTTCCTTTCCGATCTTTCCTACACTTTTATGCCTTGCTGACTACAATACGCAAAATCATTTCAGCATCTGCTGGCTCAGAACGTCATACAGTTTAACAGCCCACCCCTCCTGCCATCCTTCACGCTGTCTAACAGAGGCTGGATGCGTTTTGCTGCAACTATCTTACATTTTCCACCTTGACTCCGGTCCTTTGCAGAGGTACTGGCTTCTTCGGAGTTGGAACTTTGGGTGGTGGGCGGTGGGGCACAAGCGCCGGTCCTGCCTGCGACCCTTGAAATGACGCTGACTTTGTGCTGCTGGGATGAGTCTCAGGTTTGGTGAACGTTTGGTTTCTAGTTGGAGCAGGTTTTACTGCATCCTCCTGTAGTCCTGAAATCAAAAACAAATAGCGTCTTGGCCTGATCACAGAATCATAGAACGCTTTGGGCTGGAGGGACCTTTCGTCACCTACTCCAACCCGCCTGCAAGGAGCAGGGACACCTTCAACTAGATCAGGTTACTCAGAGCCCCGTCCAACCTGACCCTGAGTGTTTCCAGGGATGCGGCATCTGGAAAATCAAGATAATGACACCAAGCACGTCTGGTAGAGTACTTTGGGAAGAACTGTAAACGCCAACTGGTGGTACAGCCCGCAGGACTGAAAGTGATGCTGACCGGACCAGTATCCTTACCCGCACTGAGTGAAATGCTTTCTGTGGATTTCAAAATTAATGGAGAGTAAATCTGATTTCAAAACAAAATGACCAGCACGCTTGGAGGAATAAACAGCAAGATGCCTTATGATATTTCTAACTATACTGGATTATTCCAGACCGTATTTGCTCTATTTACAAATGAAAAGGGATGTTTTTCTCCTAAACCGAGAGCCTTGCTAACTCTCAGAGTCATGCTGCATTCTTTCTCATTCATTCAGCATCAGCAGAAAGACAAGCCTGGAGGGAATATTCACACTGCCTAAGTTTCAATACCTGAGCTAGTGTCCTGCTCTAACTTGCCCCTGCAGGAAGCTCTCTTCTCCGGGGATTACACAGAGAGCCTAGGCACAGAGTAGCCTTTTAGCTCGGCTATTCAAGGTGAAGTGGTGCAAGCTTCTCACTAGGTTTACAACTATACTTGTCCAGATGTGAACAGAATGCAGGTTAGCTCTCCCACCGCTGTACTCGCTCTCTAGTTCTGCTTGGAATAGTGAGCATTCACTAAACAGAGCAGCAAATATCCTTTATGCAACTCTGAGCTAACACGGGCACCATCAGTTTAATAAACCATCTTTATCTTTAAATTTTCCAGACTAAATCTGGACATAAATAATCCAAGGTGCTCCTAAGTATCAGGTTCTACAGCAAACCATACAACTTGAGTCATCTTGGAAAAAAAAGCTTAATATTATCAAAGCTGACAGCGAACACCAAGTACAATCTTGCAAGAATGCGTATGTCAGTGTTCAGGTGAGATTCTGAATAGAAATACGTGCATCCGCGCTATGATGGGGCGGATGAATACACCTACAGTTTTCTTTATTTAAAGATTTTTAGAAGCCAGTTAGAAAGCTGTGCTCACCTCCTTTAGCTTCCATAAGACATCTAATAGCTTCTTCTGCTTCCTCAGCTGTGGTGGTTTTGATCTGCTTGACGTTGTAAGGTTTACTTATTCCAGTCCGGACTTTAGGCTTTTAAAAAAAAAAATAAATAATAACGTGAGAATGAGTCATCTTGAGAGAACTGATTTGTCTTGTACATCTGTAATCTTACAGCTAAGCTCAGGCACTTGTAGAATTCTGGTTTTGCTAGTAGCTATTCAGCAATCTATAAGTACTATAGAAACGGTGAGGAGTCTTTTGGCAGATACTACATCTTTGTTACCAGCTGACAGACGGGCCAGTGGCGTACTGCCACAGCTAGTCCCTTAGCCATCCCTCGTTCAACACATTAGGGTTCTCAACCAACAAGGAGTGGGGAGGTGTTTCCACATTCCGGTCTCGGTCTACTCAGAGGGCTAGCAGCCGTACTGGCAATGGTCGAGACTTTTCCTGTATTCTGGGCACTAGCACGGGCCATCAAAAAAAGAGGTAAGAAAAGAATTAAAGCATATTATCGTGGTGTTGAGAATTCAAGTTAGGATCTGTCAGAAAGCAGCATGGTGAATAAACCAACAGTGCCCTGGTTTTGCACCATTCTGTCTTTCCCTCTTTGGCCTTTCTAATTCCTGGCAATTTAATCACATTCTTCTGGTGTCTAGCAGTTCCTACAGCCTAGGGTTCTGTATAAGAAGTTCATCTTAGCGTTTCCAGCTCAGACACGGGATGGACTTCCTTCCTTGTATGACAGGTACATCGTGCAGGTGATGCTCAGTGTCTACCTAGATGGGGGAGATCAGGACAACGCTAAGTGGCCACGCTGAGGGGCAGGACTCACTGGCTGCTGAGGGGCTCCAGGTAGCAGCTTTGCCGTTGCCAGGATGGAGCAGGTGGAGTGGCTTCCTGGAGAGAGGGAACCATCTGAGGGGGACTTTTTGCCTGATGTTCCAGCTGAAAAAGGAATAAAAATGGCTTTTTTACATTCAAGAGCTGGTACAACATTTTATCTGCAATGGAGCAAACCCAATGTGCTTTGAAATTGTTTATGATAAATAAAAGAGACGCTGTCACCCTCCCTGCTCCTCCAGGGACAGACATCTTAGGCAAGACCTTCCTGTAGGACACCAAGGACCTTGAGTCCCTCTGCCTGAGTGCCAAGAGCCAGACACTTCCATTTAGGAGGAGTGATGGGCTGAACTGTCGCTGGTCTAATCTAAGGTGAAAAAAAATATGTCTCAACACGGAATAAAATGCTGAAATCTCAAGCTGTTTCAGGAAGCAGTTTCCTAGTTAGTCTTGCTTTTATTTAATTAATTTAATAACCTCAGCTGAGCATTAACATTGCATTCTAGGCACAGAGATACAGATACCAGTATTGTCACTTCTGCACAAAAGACTCCGAAATGAATGGGAATAATCCCAAAGAACTCATCTTCCAGCAGTGAGTCTGACAGAACCTTTAATTTAAGATTGGAAAACATACAGGGAAGAAAGACTTTTGGGCTGCAAGAAAAACGTGATGTATAGCTCGTGTCATACAGAAGGCAAAGATGATTATGCTGACGTAGCAATCAGCATTCATCCAGAAGTGGCCATAAAAACAGGAGCAGCACAGCACCGATGGCATCTCACGTGGGTAGAGCTCAGGGAGAGCATCACTTCCCCTTTGTGCCTCACTGAAAGTCATGGGCCACTTTGCATTTCTTTTATAAACACAAAAGCAAGCAGGAATTGCTTGCAAAGCAGCAAAGGACAAAAAACTGTCCATAACAAGTATTTTGTCAAAGCTTTTTAAGAAAGAAGATTACAATTAAGTCAGAAACAAAGAAACTGTAAGAAAACACTCAGTGACTTTGGAAGTCAGCAGGCATAAATACGGATTATTTATTTTTATTGCCACAATGTGGCTGGTCAACTTGCTAACCTGAGTGATGAGTTAGTATGAAACAGAATCATAGACTTGCCGAGGTTGGAAGGGACCTTTCAGATCATCAAGCCCAACCATCAACCTAACTCTGACAAAAAACATCACTAAACCAGTATCTCCAAGCACTGTCTACCCATCGAAGCACCGTGTCTAACCTCCAGGGATGGCGACTCCACCACCTCCCTGGGCAGCCTGTTCCAACGCTTAATAACCCTTTCAGTGTAAAACTTTTTCCTAATATCCAGTCTAAACCTCCCCTGGTGCAACTTGAGGCCGTTTCTTCTTGTCCTGTCGCCTGTTACTTGGGAGAAGAGACCATATGGGCCCATTCGATCCTCACTAAAGGCATTTTTTTTGTGGAGTATCTGTGGTCCTAAAGACAAACTTCTCCCATTGCTAACTGCAGCTATAGTCAGGCTGAAAAAGACTAGGCAGCAAACACAAGTACCTCAGCAACCTGGCATTTCAGAACAAGGTGTTACTTTCTTTGTCACCCAGAAATGGCAGGCAAAACTGTTCAGCTGGGGCCAACACAACATTAAAGAAAGTTAAACTCACCAGGAGGGGGAGGCCTCTGTGGCGGCTGAAGTGGCCGAGGCCTGGTAGGAATGGACAAAGACCTGCTTGGAGTCCGGCGGTGGCGCTCCCCACTTGCCTCCAGCTCCTGCTTCAAATCGGCCAGGTCTGTATCATCTAGGGACATTTCAGAAAGGATGTGTATTAGATACCCACTGGCTGTGATGCACCAACTCTAAGCGGTCAGGAGAGAGGCGATTTTGAAGGGCAAGCCTCAAACAGGTATCTCAGCAACACGACTCCTTTCATACTGTTCTGCTCTCCCTGAATGCGTCCCTGCTCCCCCTCCAGGAAACATCTACTCTTTTGTCAAATGCTTCTCTCTCCTCTTTTCCAGCATTTATTAACTGTTTGTGCCAACACGAAGACTACCTGCATCTGATTTCAGGGTTACTAGCCACCTTGTTAGGTTCTGAGCTTTTCAGAGCCAGACTCGGCAGCAACCTGCTCGTGTTCAGACTGTGTCGTGGCAGCCACGAGGAGGCTAGTCACGGTCAGTCCCTTGCTCTTCCTTCCTGAACACAGGAATTCCCTCTGAGGATTAGACAACTATCCTTGCTCAGGAGAACTGTTTTTATGCCAGAGGAAAGTCTGTCTGAACGGCTCACTCATCACATCTCTGCTTTCCAGCAACATCTAACAGGCACACCTGCCTCAATCCGCTAGCCCTTGGCTGCCCCTCGCATGACCAGCTAATTACACAGGTCCTTCAGCCTATCTAAGCCTCTCGGACAGCTGGAGAGGCGAGACACGGGGATTGCTTTAGTCTCCCAGCCTGCTGCAGTGCCCTCTTCTTCAGGGCTGCAAAATTCCCTGGGTTTAGTTTTGTCCCTGTGGTTTGGAGAAGCCGGGGAAGAAATTGTGTAGCAGCAGTCTCTCATACTCCAGGCATTTTTACACAAGTTCTTGTTTTTCAGAAAGCTGTGCTCTGCAGGGAAGACCGAGCTGCCTCACGGTTTCCGACTCCACTCAGCAGAGGATGGCAGCCACAGACACGGAGCCTGTGATCTGCCCAACCTGCCCTCCCCCTTCTCTCTGCATTTTCAATACTTCTAAGCTGCAGATACGGGCCTTATCGGTAGGATCCAAGGAGTCACGCAGGCACCTAAAAGCATGGCTTGAAATTCGGGCAGTAACACTGAATGCAAGACAAAAACCAGCCACCACCACCCTATCCCTTCCCCTAAAAGGCTGCTGGTTTTAGGCAACGGCTTCCAGGGACATCAGTTTCGCGTGACTATGCCCTTCTCTGACCTCAGAAACACACATATACGCAGTTCTGCCCATGACTGGTTTCCATCTCTGTCTAGCATGAGCTGTACAATCATCATATCTTCAATCAGGAGTTACTCAGGCAGAATTGGAAGCTTATGCAGGCATCTGAAATTGCAGAGACTTTCAAGATGGATTGAATATATTGTATTTTGAGTTGTGTGAGATCATGAACCCACCTTGACCTCCTTCAAACTGTACTTTACAATCTCCATTTACTTTGTGATATTTTTTGTGGAGAAGAGTTAGTGTGAGTGAAAAGAATCACTGCAATTCTCTGCAGCTTAATGAATCATCACACAGCAGGCCAGAGGTGTTTGGAGGGCAAGGCATCCTATAATAAAAAGTGATTGGCTTCACAGTATTTAATACTGACATATTACTCCTTGACTCAGGGCGAGGTTTCTGGGTCTGGCCACGCTGCACCCAGCCTATGGCTCAAGGCGGGCAAGAAAGCTGCATATCACTCCGACTGTTTGGGAAATCTGTCTGGGTAAACTTACCAATTTCATTTAATCTTTTTGAACTCTACTTCTGAGTCAACCTTTGAAGGTATTAAAGTTTTCACTTTTATGTCAGAAAACAAAGCACTTCTGAGAAAGTGCAAAAAGACAGCTACTGAATCACTTGCTGTCACCATGAAGTGTTTAATACGTGACCCAGCCTGTCAAACCTTGGTCACCGAAGCATGTCCTGCCCACATCCCAACGTAAGACCACCACTGGCTTGGCTAGCTCTTGCCGCAGCTTTTATCAGTATTCTCTTCACAGCTTTATCTTCTCTTTACTGAGACACTTCACAATAACACGCAGACAAGCCAGGTGACCAGGAAAAAAGGTAACACATTTACGAAGCGTTAAACAAATGAATATGCCTGTTGTGTGAACCTCAGCTTCTTCAGAAATAAATAAAATCGGAACAAAGGAGAAACTTTAGGCCTCTTTGAAGTAAGTCACGTGAACACGACAACCTCCTGTACTGCTCAGCTTACACCTGGCTGCACCGCCACAGCTCCCTGCTCGAAGGACAGAGCCAGCCCATCACCAAATCAACAGGATCCCTTTGGCTTCATTTTGTTCTGGTCCTCACCAATCAGAAAATAACAGACAAGTTTTTGTTGCATAGTCTGGTGCCGAACAACATCAAACGGATAAGACGGCTTAATTTCTCATGACTATAACAGGAAACCAGCATTTCTCAGCATTCTTTCCTTGCCTTGAGCTAGAGAGAAGGAGGATCTAAGCTTTATTATTTGTATTGCTGTTATGCCTGAGTGCCTCAGTTACAGTCACCCACGCAGGGGGGATTGAGCATGAACACGTACCAAAAAGGCAATCCTTATCTTTGGAGGACCTACAATGAAAATATAAATGAACAGGGAAATACAGACAAAAGGAGAACAAACAGCAAACCTTCAGGCCTTGCTTTAAGGACGGTAGATACTTTACCTTTATACAGTCGTGGGTTTTGTCCAGATTTGTTTGAAAGAGCTATGGATGCAAAATGTCCAGAGCCCTCGGGCGTATCTTCTGCGGTGTCTGCTACTAGGTGTTGACACAAAGAATCATCTAAATCATCGTCTTCATCCTCTACTATATCACCTAAATTAAAATATGAGATAACAAAGAAGTAGTGAGCAAATGCATTCTCTGCCTCTCCCTACTATCAATCAATCGATTTATTATACAGGTTGGGCAAGCTTTGTGTGTAACCCATGTGTTTCATTAGTTTGTTGCTATACAGACAACTGTACTCATTGGATTTGCTAACATATATTAAAATACTAAATGGACAGGACAATCTAAGCAACGTTTCCCTGCCTAGGCACAGTGCCAGGTCATGGCTTTAGTTACAATCCGCTTTTGAAGAAGTGTGGCTACATTACAAATTAAGATACCACCGACACTCATACTGTACCTTCTCTGTGCAACCACACTCAGTGAAGCAATTTCTCCCAACTTAGCTTAGAAACCTACTGCTCACCTTCTGAGTCATAGTCCAAACTTGAGAAGTCAAAATTTTCTTCCAGAAGACAGGAGTTTGCCGTGGGGGACATGGGGGCAATGCTGTCCCGTTTTCGAGCAATTTCCTCCTGAAGGCCCTTTAGCCAGTCCTTAGTCTTGGGCCGGATCTTCACTGTTCTGCCTCTAACCTAATGCACAGGAAGAATTGTTTCTCCTTTGCCCAGCAGCTTCACAAAATGAGAACACCTGAACAGAATAAGTGCGTGCTGCCAGTCTATTGTACAACTGCTTCAGAAACTGATGCAACTGAAGCTTCATTTCAGAAGCTAAATAAAAAGGAAGCACTCTTCCTACCCCCACAACCAAGTTTTCAGACTGTAACAATGTTCTTGAAAGAAAATTAGGTTCCCAGCTCAAAAGCATTGTTGCTGCATTTGGGAAATACTTGAGAAATAGGCGAAACATCAAAAATCGTCAAAATTATACTGTGATAGTAATAATGGTGTGGGAGGGTTCCATTTTTGAGTCAGTACCTTTAAAACACACAAGACTTTGCTACTTGCTGCCATCTGTAAGGATGTGAGGATCCTTTCTGCTCAGAAAATCCCAAAAATGACAGTGGAAAGTATATTATCAAACAGATTAAGACCACAGCTGTTTATATGGGGTTCTCATTGACAAGCGGCTGAACATGAGCCAGCAGTGTGCTCAGGTGGCCAAGAGGGCCAATGCCATCCTGGCTTGTATTAGAAATAGTGTGAGCAGCAGAAGTGGGGAGGTGATTGTCCCCCCGTACTCAGCACTGGTGAGGCCACACCTTGAGTATTGTGTCCAGTTCTGGGCACGTCAATATGAGAGAGACATCGAGGTGCTGGAGCGAGGGCAGAGGAGGGCAACGGAGCTGGTGAAGGGCCTGGAGAATCAATCTGATGAGGAGCCATTGAAGGAGCTGGGACTGTTTAGTTTGAGGAAGAGGAGGCTGAGGGGGGACCCCATCACTCTCTACAACTGCTTGAAAGGACATTGTGGAGAGGTTGGGGCTGGTCTCTTCTCACGGGTAATTAGCAATAGAACAAGAGGGAATGGGTTCAAGCTGCAACAGGGGAGGTTTAGACTGGACATTAGGAAAAAATTTTCACAGAAAGAGTGGTCAGACACCGGAATAGGCTGCCCAGGGAGGTGGTGGAGTCACCATCCCTGAATGTGTTTAAGACTCGTTTAGACGTGGTGTTGGGGGATATGGTGTAAGGGAGAACTTTGTAGAGTGGGTCTGACGGTTGGACTCGATGATCCCAAGGGTCTTTTCCAACCTAAATGATTCTGTGATTCTATACGTGTTGCTCTATGACATGTGGGGTGAGATGTATCCACACCAGCAGCTTTGGCAGCAAAATTAGTTTGGAAAGTTGCTGACCCAGGTTTTCAGCACCTTCACACACTTTGCACATACAACTGTGTTTTGGTCTGTGCCATAATGATCAATGAATGATGATCATCAATAATCATCAATGAAATGAGCCAAATTAAAAGATAAAACTCAAAATATGAAAGAATAAGAGTTAAATCCATTACTTCAGTGTTAACTTTACAGTACAGCCCCACAAACAGTTTTGTCAGCATAAATGAGGGGGCTGATGAATTGTGGAGTATGTGCGTGGGAAGGAAGAGCAGGGGATGGGAAGGTAAACTCCTACTGCTAATGCTGAGTTTGCCGTGGAGGTCAATGAATCATGTTGTTCCAGATTGGTTTATCTGATACACACGAGAGGAACAAAAAAAATCTCCAAACCACGATAGTGAAGATGGTTTGGCAGCAGTATAAAGTCACATATAATCTCAGAAGAACTGCTGAAAGTGCCAGAACAATGACCGAGTCTATGTATTCTGCAGTGGTATCAGAGGCCAGATCCTAAGCACTTCTTGGAGCTCCTTAGCAAAGTCACCTCCTGCCTTCCTGAAACTGAAATACTGCATTAAAAGCCTCAGCAGCTGTGAAAGCTAAGGACTTTGTGAGTGCTAAGTTTCTCTGAAATAATCCTACTTGATTTAGCTAGAAACTCAACTATCTCATTCTAAGCAACCGCTTTTTGAGAAATTTGTTATGAAATTATTATTATAGGTTTGAGAGAGTCTTACTTTGACACCATCTATATCCATAACACGAAGAGCCGACTTGCTGTCTGCAAATGTCACCAGCATTTGACCTCCACTGATCCTAGTAAAATAAGGTAGAGGAGAGAATACAGTGTATGTTACTTCACCATTAAATAAAAAAGCCTTAAAGGCGAACATGATAGTTTTGTACAGCTATTTATTTGGTTTTAGTTGTATTGTCCTCACAACTATTTTTTGGGGAGGAGCAAGTGATCTGTGAATCCCAGTTGGCCTCTTCCTCTCCTCCACCCTCCCTTGTGTGACCCCGGCACCCTGCCCTTTACTGCATCGCCCCTGAGGCAGCAGTACAAACACCTCAGCAGCCGTTGACAAGATACCAAATCTGATACCCACGCTCCCTCTGTACTAACTTCCATGGCTCTGCATATCTCTCACCTCAGAGGACGTGTGATGTTCCCAAAAAACAGTATACCACGAAGCTCTAAAGCAATTAAAAAACAAAACAAAACCAAGCCATCGAAGCGCGTTCTTTCCTTGCTCCTTTTCTTCACAAGAAAGATGGTGCTGCTGTTCCCACAGGGCTGCTTTTGAACCCTCAACTTACATTTGGTACTTCAGGAAACCATACAACAACAGGTCACCAGTTTTCTCCATTAATAAATAGGTCAAATACAACATAAACAAGTTTCTGGTCTTGTTTCCCAGGTCAACTGTCAGGTCTTTTGCCTGTATTTCTCAAAACAGAAGTCTCATAGCTATGCTGGAGCTGTGTAGACTCCGCTAGAATGAAATCAAACTGCTCTGCCAGAAGGTATCACACTCTCCCTCTCAAGCTCAGTAGGTGATAAAATTGAGAGAAGCCATGCTATTAAAAAAATAAGCAAAATGACCCCCAAAAGAAAGGAGAGCCAGCCAGGAAATCCCAGTGAGTGTGAAAGAGTGCTGGAAGAGAGCAGACCTCCGGGCAGGAAGCGAAGCAGGGCCTGAGGACCCACCAGAAGCAACGCGTGGAAACGGGGCCTGAACCTAAAGGTGATGATTCACATCAAAGCCTCTGCTCTATGGTGCTGTACTGAAACAAATTTCTCCTCCACACAGCTGAGAGCTGTTAGACTATTTTTTTAACAGGTCGACAAGAGGTAAAAGATATTCAAAACACCTGTATTCAATTTCTAACGAAGCAGTCAACGTGCAGTAAATTAATTCAGCATACTACTTTTTAATACAAAGTTAATTGTCAGGACAAAAATGGAATTTCTGGTCCGTGTTTTTGAATAGATGACATGCCATTTTAGATCCCAAACTTACCTGACCAGAACAATAGTGCCATAATCCTCAAACGTTTGCATAAGCTCTGTACGCAAGTCCTCAGGAAATTCATTTTTCTCTTCAGGCGTTGGTGATAGCAGATTTACCACTACTGTGGCATCCAGTGGTCCCTGGAAAGATGACACTTCCTGGAAAACACTCTCACGGGCAGCTTCATTAACTTCCTGAACTTCCACTTCTACAATAGCTAACACTGGCCTACACGAAGCAAAGGAGAAACGCTTATTTAAAATTAAGATCAACATCACCCAATAGGAAATGCTTATATAAAATTAAAATCAATGTCAAGCAGTAGGACAGGTAAGCACTTAGTTGTGTGAAGGACAAACAGTTGTCCTGGTTTCAGCTGGAACAGAGTTAATTTTCTTTCTAGTAGCTGCTATGTTTTGAATTTAGTATAAGAATAATGTCGACAACATATTGTTTTAGTCGTTGTGATGTTTACGTTCGTCACGGAGTTCTTCAGCTCCCCGTAGTAGCTGAGAGGGAGCATAGACAGGACAAGTGGCCAAAGAAATATTCCATACCATAGATGTCATGCTCCGTATACCAATGGGAGTTGGCCGGGGGGTGGGAATGCACAATCACTGCTCACGCTGGGCAAACGATCATTGGGTGGTGCGAGAAACTGGTGTTGTATCACCTTATTTTGTATATTCTTTTACCATTATTATTATTATTGGTTTTTTCCTCTTCTGGTACCGTTCTATTAAGCTGTCTGTATCTCAACCCATGAGGTTTTTTTCCTGTCCCCTCCTCTTCTCCCTACCCTACCTGGGGGACAGGGAGGGGGAGTGAGCAAGCAGCTGCATGGTCCTAGTCGCTGGCTGGGGCTAGACCATGACAACAGTGTATTGTTTAAACTCTATACCACTATGATCATTTTTAACTCCACGATGTCAAGTCTCATTGCAAATATTTAGTTCAGCCTGCTACACCTTAGAAGAAAGTGATTATTATGTATGTTCTACACAGGAAGAGAAGCAGGACAAATTACTTAAGGTCTCACTGCAAAAAAGCACTACGGCTGTCAATACAACCTGGAAGTTCAGAGTCTAGTGGATTGTTTCATTTTTCCTGCAGCGGAAGATCATGCCTTGAGCACTGTTATTTATATTTACCAGCCCTGCATTAGCTGAATGTAACAGTGAGGACACACCATAAAAGAATTCAAATAACAATTGTGTGCAGCACTTCTGGCAAACCTGCAGGCTAAAAAACCCAGGATACTTCACTCATTATTCAACAGCTGTCTCCCAAAACTTCTATAGACTGGGAAGGCAATATATTATTTTCTGTTAGACAAGGCCACGTAAGATTTCTTCTTCTGAAAGCTAAGGACAAGGTACTCTAACTGTATAATGTGGTTATGTAGCAAACATACGTTAATCCATCACAATCTAAGCAGTCAACACTGCAAACTTGCTTCTTCAGCCATTTCTTCTGCATGTTAGATCTAAATAAAAGAGTAAAGTTTGTCTCATCTCAGTGGATGCAATCCACATTCTCAGATTTCCACCTGCAGAGAGACGCAGAGCAGTAACTGGGATGGCTGCTCTTCTAACTGTGTCAAAATTGCTGCCTCCTACTTGCAATAAAGCAGGCTCTGGAATACGCATTACCAGAATATATAAAGGCAACAACAGCAGAACTAGAAAGGAGTAGTAAAGGGGAAAAAAACCATATAGGAAGTGTTAACAATTTCTATAAGCACTGTGAATCATAATGCATTTCCATATGTCACAAAGTTACAGCTAAGCCCTTTTTCCAGCACAAACCTTGGGAAAACAAACCTGCTGACTGTAATTAAAAAGCAGGTTTTGCAGCCAAGTTTGCCAAAATAGAAAACCCATGTACAACAGCTATGTTTCACAGATTGCATCCTCAGGGTCCTATATAATGAGCGCAGCAGTTCCACTGTGCTTTGTGGAACACAGCAATGTCAAAGCTTGACACAGAGAAATTGATTGCAAGAGGCATGTTCTTCCACTGCTGGAGGAATACCGAACAGTCCTCGCAGGCCAGAGCACCGTGAGAAGCACACAGCCATCTACTGTAGGTCACTGAGTGCTGCTATGAGGAACAGTACCGCAGCATTTCCACAGGGCATGCAAGGGGTCAGACAATGACTATTCTCAATGCAAGGGAGCTTTCAAGGCATATTTATTACAGAATTTGTTTCAGAGAAGTGAAGCAGCGACAAGTTTAAGAAAGAAAGATCATTCATATCCCTAAAGGGAAGTTAATTATATGGGCCAACCAGGGGCACTGGGCTTTGTTTTTTTTCCCTCTTTCTCCCATCCCAATTTCTAAGAGAAGCCCAGAAGCCCAACACTTCACTACTCTGAAGAGGGCACACTTGGCCCTACGTATATGGCTTACTACTCTTTAGGCCATGCAGTTCCAATCCCCTTCTCTCCCAGAGCAAGGCGAGTGGAAGTCCATCACAACAGCTTGGTTTGGTATCAAAGCTTTCCAAAACCAACCAACAGAAAGCCCTCAGTTTTCTATACCTGTTGCCGCAAATTACCCAACCCTTGCTGAGATCACCGTACAGCAGAAATCAATACAGGACCATAGATGCTGCCACCCTGGTATAAAACCCACCATGAGGGAAAAAACCACCAAACTACCAAATAGATAATGAATACAGAATAAGGGTTTAATTCCTGTTACAGGCAGAGTCGGTCCCTCACTCTGAAGGTGTAATTCAGCATGACACATTTCTCTGATTATTTCCTTAGGACTTTACCTGTGGTCAGATGCTTGTAGCTCCGCTCTCCCATAGTACATCAAGGCTCCAGGGGTCCAGGTGTGCCTGACTTTCGTTTCAGCATTCAGATCACTGTCTAGAAGATTGATCTCTCCAGCTATGCAGCACAAAACACGATTTAAAGCTCACTCAATGCTAGTTTTACTAACCGTTAAAAGATGTCTATTAAGATGAAATTCACAGACCCGAGTAGTGGGAGGTAGGTGTTTTTTGTTCTTGTATACACCATTCACGGAAGAGCTTGTATCCTAAAGGATTTACAAGTTATAGACTAGGAAAAAAAGATACAGAAAGGACAGGGAATGCAATAGAGAGAGTAGATCACTAGAATAAGACACCTGCAAATTGGTTAACCTGAATGTCACCCAATCAATTCGCTGCACAATCTGGGTTGACAGACAGTTATATCAGTATTTTTCCTCCTGTTCCATTATTGAGCATAGAGACAGATACTGTACTTGCAAAACGCACTGCAAGCCAGAATAGAATCTTAGAATCATAGGGTTGGAAGGGACCTCTGGAGATCATCTAGTCCAACCCCCCTGCCAGAGCAGGGTCACCCAGAGCAGGTGGCACAGGAACGCGTCCAGGTGGGTTTGGAATGTCTCCAGAGACGGAGACTCCACCACCTCTCTGGGCAGCCTGTGCCAGGGCTCTGCCACCCTCAAAGGAAAGAAGTTCCTCCTCATGTTTAGGTGGAACTTCCGATGCTCAAGTTTGTGACCGTTACCTCTTGTCCTGTCCCCAGGCACCACTGAAAAGAGCCTGGCCCCATCCTCCTGACACCCACCCTTTAAGTATTTATGTGTTGATAAGATCCACCCTCAGTTGTCTTTTTTCCAGATGGAAGAGACCCAAATCCCTCAGTCTTTCTTCATAAGAGAGGTGTTCGAGTCCCCTAATCATCTCGGTAGCCCTTTGCAGCACCCTCTCCAGCAGTTCCCTGTCCCTCTTGACCCGGGGAGCCCAGAACTGGACACAGCACTCCAGGTGCGGCCTCACCAAGGCAGAGTAGAGGGGGAGGATGACCTCCCTCGACCTGCTGGCCACACTCTTCTTGATGCAGCCCAGGATGCCATTGGCCTTTTTGGCCACAAGGGCACATTGCTGGCGCGTGGTCATCCTGTTGTCCACCAGGACTCCCAGGTCTCTTTCAGCAGAGCTGCTCTCCAGCAGGTCAGCCCCCAACCTGTACTGGTGCGGGGGGTTATTCCTCCCCAGAGGAATAATAATACAGAGGACTTGGAGAAATATTACACAAGAGAGAAGAAAGCAACCCCATGCAAATCCAGCCTCCAAATACTTCCTTTACAATGCATTAAGGTAAGAGAAAGTGCTCCAGACATTAGGCCGGAGTGAGATATTACATTGCTGCCAATAACAGTAAAGGTTTTAGGTTACTGTTTGGGCTAATGGATAACTATTTCTTTTCTGTAGAGTTGAAAATGAGTTAACATGGAATATGGCATTTCTGCCTAATCAATCACGCTGGGACTACACTTTCTCCTCAGAAGGCAAACAGTCCTCTAGCCTATAGCAGCAAAAAGAAGCAAGGCAAAAGATTTAGAGCTGAGGAGCAGAAGAGCCTCGACACCAACAGTGAAGGAGTGGATTTTTATAAACACTGGGAGATAGATCTACCTGCAGATGAGAGAATGGTTACGAAAACTGTCCCTGGATACACAAAGAAATACTTTTTACTTTGTTATTGTAACTTTTCAATAACAAGTGAAAACAGCTCTTCCGTTGTGCTGGCCACTCATGATCTCAAAGTACTTTATAAGCATGAATTAATGGAATCTCCCCCAATTTCAGATGCTAGCAGAAACAGTCCTAAGAACTACCTAGGCAGAAGAAATTACACAAAAGTGCTTATACATCTACTGAGGACAACAGTTATAACAATCTAGCCATTAGAACACGGGAACTTTATGTGGACTAATGATTCTGTCGAAAAGCAACAGAATAATTTCCAGATTACTACAGCTGGATTGTTTTCAGTTCTTCAGCAAGCTCCTTTTCAATCTGTAGCATGAAGCCCTTCGCATGCTCAAGAAGAAAGGGCTCGCTCTATGTCCCAAGTTATTCCAGTGAGGCCAAAAGAACATCGGCTTGAGTAAAGCCACCACAATTTGACTAAGCCCGTGGGACAGCTCTCAGCCCGTAACTCACTAACTCCCTTCCTCACCATTCGCTAGATGAAATCCCCTTATGTGGGTTCTGGATGGAATCTAAAACAGCTTTCAGGTAAAGGAGGAGGAAAGACCCTACGCACCTGTTTTTTCAAAAGGCAGTTTCTTTCTCCACCAAAGCACTCTGTCAGTCCAAGCTGGGGTTCGGCACTTATCACTTGTATCGTAAGCCTCTGAGCCAACGTCATATTTATATGTTGGTCCAAAATTAATAGTCCCTTCATGGAAGTCTTTAAAAATCTATGAAAAGAAACACCATCTCTTTGATTAAGTTACAGATGAGGTAGGTGCCATTGTAAGGTATCAACTTTCTTGCAAACAAACAACATTTTGATTTTTAAACAAAATTACTACATTCAAGTACTACAAACAATGGCCTGAAAATGCAACTTTTTCACTCTTTCAAGGAATTAGGCCAAGCCAACATGCAGGTATTCAAGAAAATGAGCCACGCTGCCTTACTTTTCCACTGGATTTTTGCTGTTGTAGTTGATCAAATTCCAAAAGTGTCTTCCAATCTTGACGTTTGAGAAAATAAAAGACTTCCTCATATGTTAGATCAATGCGATAGTTAAAATCACCACACCAGAAGACATAGTCATGTGAGAACACGCTCTGCCCCTAGTTTAGTGGTACAAAATATTGTTAATGTTAAATCACATTCATGAAAACACCTTTTAAATGCACTGAAATGTACAACTCAGTCTCTCTGAGTTACTAAATACCAGACCAAATACTTGCCACGTTCTACTTGTCAAAACCCATCTTGTGCTAAAATTGAATGGCTCCTTCACTGTCTTTTGCATCCTGCTGAGCTGAATTTTGTAAACAAGAATGTCAGACTCTGGACCCTGTTACCTGAAGGTATGTCTAAGCTGGGACCCCAGCTTTATATTAACAATTTGGTTATCATGAACATTAAAAATATACGTTTGTCTCCCTAACACATTTCACACACATATATTTACACATTCTAAATATAACACAAAATGGGCTGCTTCTATGAGGCACATTCAGCAGCAAAGGTCCTGAGTAAGAACAAGCTCCAAATTTGATCTTACGTGCATGTTATAGTTTTGTAAACGTATTGAAATAAAATGTCAATGAAAATTCACTCAAGTTCTAAGTTTAACATCCTACCTTCTAACCAGTCTTTTTTTTTTTTTCAGTTAAGCTACAAACCTCTAAAACCCAGAGATTCGTAAAGGAAATGTTCCAGAGCTGTGCTGTCATAGCACTAGAGGGCACTCTTCATACGTATTACATACACAAGGTACAGTCAGCTATTGTAAATGTAAAGGACATAAAATAGTTAACGAGGTATTAGAAGGAAAAACTACCACAAGCACAACTTTATGACCATTTGGAACAGATATTCTATGCAGGACATCCAGGCTGTCTGTATTAGTTCTTCCATAAAACAACTGATTGATATGCTGCATGTGCCGACCCTCTAAACCTTGCAAACAACAGGGAGTTAAAATTTTATGCTTTGCAATCTAAATGCCATTTTTTGCTGACTAACCAGAATACACAAACTGGTCCATTCCCTCCCTGGTTTAGGACCTCTCCAGAGGCCTGAGAAAGAAAGCATTGTGGAGATTAAAGCAACCCACATTGAGGGAAGCAAAGAAGCACTGCTACCAAATCCCATGGGTTATCTACCTGCCTGAGGATTGATCTGAAGTAGGGGGATTGATTTGACACGATTTAGGGGACAAGTTATTAATACAGACCAATAGTGCCTACTTGCCACACTCTGAGAAAAGCCAGCAGTTCCTTGACAGTGACACATTCATGAGGACAAAATGAAGAGAACACAAAGTACCGTATCAATGACCAAGAACTGATATATTGTACCCAGGGAGGAGCAGCTAAAGCGCTGATGTAGTGAGTGGCACGGACGGCCTTTTAGGAACCCTTACTAACTACTGCCAGCAAGAACTATCAATATCGTGCTCTCCAGCTTTAAAACCAGTCACCTAGATCTTCTCCACGAGGCCTTGCAGATGGAGTTGCACCGTTACAAAAGACTGACTTGAAAACCGCTCAAAGGCGAGGACTTTTCAAGCACTGCAGCAACTATATTTTTTGAAAGGCACAGAACTTTTGTAAAGCAAGTGCTGGTCTCCTGTGAAAAATGCTTCTTTTTTTCTTTTCTTTTTTTTTTTTTTTTCTTTTTAACATTTTCTTTACCATTTTCTTTTATGCCATTTTTCATAGCACTGAGATGACTTTTTTGATGACCTGTCATCACAGACAGCCTGAGACCAGCTTTCATAACGTAAAGATACAGCCTTTATCTCCAATGTTTTTAGCATACATACACCTACGCTTACCATTGGGAAGCTGAGTTTCTGTGTGATTTCTTTATAATCTTCATTCCTCTCTTTCACCTGAGTCTGCCCAGCAGTTAAGTGACTGCATATAAAGCAGAAACTGGTACTATAGAACTGAAAACGGATGCTCACTGCTCCTTTATTTCCAGCTTTTCCTCCCATTCCTGTCTTCACCGTGTCTATTGCTACATCCCTGTATGTAAAAAAACAAAACCAAAAAACAACAAACAAACAAAAAAAAAAAAACAGAAAGAGAAGAGAATGAAGGCCTGCAGGGGACAAACTTTCAATTAACTTGGCAACATAAAGGAAAAGCCAGTTTACAATGTCCAGTCTTCTCCCATCCAGAAAGCTTATTGGTTTTAGGCACCATCTTTTAGGCTGCGAAGTTTCTTGACGATGTTTATGTTCTTATGTTTCATATAAAGTATAATACAATAGTATAGAAATAAAACTATTTGAAAGTCTTTGCCTCCTCTTCTTATCTTGCTGTATTGTTTGGAAAGGACCTGATTTCTGAAATATTGGGAATTTCTACAGAATATACTTTTAAAGTTTACATCTCCCATGATCTTTAAAATAGCGACAATGACTAATTTTCCTATTACATTTCCTTTTACTTTTGAACATATGGGAATCTGCTTTTCAGACAGTTAATTTAATTAGTGTTACTATGTGTTGAAACCAAACTTTGCAGATGATGCTGGATTTTTCAGTCAATTAAAGAGCAACAGATCATAACCCATAATTTGTTAAATCAGATGTAATAAAATCAGTGATTTCTGTGTACAACTACTTATACTGAACTCCTAAAATGAGTTCTGAACTGATGACAAATTGCTTAGGGCCTCCATGTTGTTAATTACACAGTATTTCAATGTCATGCTTAGCATACACTTCACTACAGAAAGATGACTTGGCAAAGCCAACCACCTGCTCACAGGATAATTTCTCCCAGATAACCAGTCTACTCTGAGAATAAAGCATGCCTGGCTGATCAGATAAGCAAACAATGAAATCACTGTTGTAACCAACCCCGGCACCATGCATGTCCTTTCCAGTGAGAAAATCTTACTTTCCAGGTAGAAGACAAGCAGATCCAGACTAGAATATTACTGGCTTTAAGCAAGGGGCAGGCAGAAAACCACTAAGTCTTATTTGAGTTATTGTCAGGCATTCATGATCTGAATGATGCAAGACGTTACAGGCTGTCTTTTTACCCCCCATCAATTTTCTTCTCTCTTCCCCCCCCCATCTTTTCGCTCTCTCTTTATTTTCCTCTCTTTTCCTGACTGCAGAAGACCACCATAAGACACCCTCAGGGAGGCAAAAGAGGACCATTAATGTTTTCTATGAAAAGATGGGGTTTAAGCACTCTGAAAGAGGCATGTGTTCGGTCTTTTCACTCTAAGGAGTTCCTTCCTGCTGCCTGCGTACTCAACTGCTGACTGATATTTATCTGATTTGCATTCATGGCAAAGGTTATGTTGAAATAACCCACCATACATTCAGCTGTTTGTATTTCATCAATCCTTTCACTGCTATATAAGCTTCAGCTATTCTAACATTTTATTTCTCTGTTCTCTAACTTCTGTCCTAATCTCTTCAATCTCTGTAAACACAGAAGCTTAGATTAGATATTAGGAAGAAATTCTTTACTGTGAGGGTGGTGAGGCACTGGAACAGGCTGCCCAGGGAAGCTGTGGCTGCCCCATCCCTGGGAGTGTTCCAGGCCAGGCTGGATGGGGCTTTGAGCAGCCTGGTCTAGCGGGAGGTGTCCCTGCCCAGGGCAGGGGGTTGGAACTAGGTGATCTTTAAGGTCCCTTCCAACCCAAACCATTCTATGATTAAGCCTTTTTTTGCACTTCTGTTCATTTTTGTTTTCCTTTTCTACACATGGGAAAAACTACACAAGCATACGTGTTAGGTTTGATTACGCTCACATAACATGTAGCATTAAATGATGAAACTAAAATCAAACCCTTCCCTTTTTCTCTTGAGTTTCAAAGGATTACAACCAATTCCTAGCAGATGACAGCTGCAACAGAGCCACTGTGCTGTTCTGCTTCTGATTTCCATTTAAACCACGCACCTCCTGCTGGATTACTCATATTTCTTGTAAGCCAGGTGAAAAGTCAAAGACTGACAGAAACACTTCTCCTCCGGACTGCTTCATAGCAGCAAAAATATCTGATTTTTTAAAATCATGTTGAAGAAAAGTTACTGGAAAGGCAGCAATGCCAGACCATCAGGGTTACCTGGACTGCATTGCTCTACCTAGCCTACAGCACTTGATGTTGCACAAGCTCTGCACTGATCTCCTCAGTAGATATAGAATCATACTGATCTTCTCAGTAGATACGAGATCAGAGGGAAGAAAGAGGCAGCTCTGGATATTTTAATCACAAAATGCAGTGGCCAATCAGCGTCCCTATTATGGGGTAGAGGGCACTGTTTGGATGATTCTAGACTTTAAAGTCAGGCAGATGCCCAAAGATAGTTTTGTCTAATTATTCATTTCCTACCCATTTATGCTTAGCCTGCATAATTCTTGCCCACAGCAAAGGCATTTTAATGCAGATATCCCTGGGGCTTGGTAATCTTCTAGGGGCAAGAGGAGTTTGGTCAGTCTCCAGAGACATTGGTGCTAGTAAGCTGAGGACACACAGCTCTGCAGCCTCACGACTAGGCACACAGTTCTGGTTCTTGTGACATCTGCAAGAGACAAACACTTAATGGACCCTTATAGCTCTCAGTTCCATACAACGTTAGGGGGCAAAACTAGCTCTCTTTCTCCCACCCACCTTTTCCACCATTCTTTTCAGATCTACAACCAGCCCTGTTTCCATACAGAAACACTAAGGAGAGAGTTAGAAGGTAAAACCTGCTCTTCAGCCAGACGCAGGTACTTGCCTTCACTTGGAGCGCCAAACACTCTTGGACTTACTTGCTCAGGTTATTCCTTTTCCAAAAAGGCCGCACCCAAGGTGATGCGCCCTGACTGCCCACCTGGAGCATGCCCAGCTTCTCAGCTGAACTGGAAGAAGATATTGGCACCGTCTGGACTTTGCCAGGACAGAGGATGGACTCCAGGCTACTGCTGCCTGGAAACGTCTCTCTCCCACACTGAGCAGAGACTGGAATCCAGGTTTGCATGATTCCCACCAAGATGAAAAAGTCACTCCCACCCTCTCTAGCCACACTCCAACCCTAGATGTTACTGAAGACACAGGTTGGGTTGGTTTTTTTGTTTTGTTTTTGGTTTTGGGGTTTTCTTACCTGATGAAGGGGACATGATACGGTCGTACAAAGATGAACAGACAAACACCAACAAGCTGTGCTGATGTCAGCTGAATGTAGCGATGAGTCCTGGAAATAGCTTTTTGAAGCTGCTCTCCCCACATTTTTCTATTTGTTGTACTGGAACAAACATAAAATCATTTAATGGAATCAAAACAAACCACGTACAGTCAATAAAATGAGCATATTAATTGTGCCTTAGGTTTACAAACATCCCATTAGGCTGTAGAACTGGAAGTGCTGTAGAATGCATGGCAGAGACAGCTAATACCTCCACGTGAGCTAACCCAGAGTTAGCAGGGTGAACGAGCCCAGGCACCGCGCACAAATACAGTTATCCTGGTTTTGGACCTAAGAGGGTTTTTGTCTACTGTGCTTCAAAAGATCCATGCTCACACGATGTTTGATACACTGGGGATAACTGGAAGCTGACTGTAGTAATCATCACCATAAACCCAAAAATCCATGTCAATCTCATGACTGTAAGATTTCTTGTGCTCACAGTGAAGAGAAGATCTCTGGGAGATGACTGGCTACCTACAGTTGTTGGCTGTTCTTAGCTGAAGGTTTGTGGGTGGGTGCATATACCTTTGCATCTGCAGACCTAGCTTTTTCTTATCTCCAAAGTCAACTGATACATGCAGATACACCGCCAGCCCGCAACCATGCTAAGCACTGCTGTAAGTTGTCATTCCCAAAACAGACAACTAACAGGTCAGCCTGATGAATCAGCATTGGAAACATTATCTTCAGGCTCGCACCCCGATTAAGATTCAAAAGGATCGGCATACACCACAGCCTACTATACATGTTGACGTGCCAAGCTCAGGTTTTGCCTTTAACTCCTTCTCTGGCCATAATTTTCACAAATACAATTAGCCACAGAGACACTTTGTTCATTTTAGAATTCCCACAGGAATGCCAATTATGTTTATAGTCACTGAGCACAGTTTTCCAACATCAGACAGGGATTTAAGGACAAGCATTAAACCAATGTCAACCATCAGAATTCTTCTCTGACAACATACAGACTTAAGAGAAAATACAGTGTATTTTATTGTACAGAAGTTCACAGAGAAACAGCAGCTTCAACATCATCACAGTGCCATTTGTTAACAGCAAACATATTTCCAGCTATGACTACAAGCAACAGACTTGGATGGCAGTATTCTATACATCTGACCATAAAAAAGAACAACCCTGGAGGCTTTTGTTTGGCTGGTTCCTTTAGGGGAGAGGGTGTTCTTTTGGTGTTGGTTTTGGTTTTGTTTTGAGTTGTGTGTTGGTGTTTTCTGTTATTTTGGATATTTTTTTTTTTTACCTACCTGGCATTCACGATATTCCCTGCACTTAATTCAACCATCTCTTCAAATCCCACTGCAAATATGTCAGGAGGGCAGCTCTCATCATCTGTTGGCAAGGGGGAAAAGTCATACAAGAGTTACTATTTTGTTGTTTCTTTTAACAGCTTGTTTTCTAATTTCTGTCAGAGATCATTCCTGTAGCTCTATCTTGTGTGTCCCCTGCCAAGCTATACATATTCATAGCTCCTTTAATCTAATCTCACAAAACACCCCCTGCAGCTCCTCTGAAATTTTTTCCTGCTTTTCTCCCACCAGTTGGTCTCCAGCTCTCTTGCAGGAAGCAGTTCAGAACACAGCACTATATTGTATCAATGTTAAGATGAGAAAATATTCAACATTCTCTCTCCTTCATCCCCCCTCACCACTAAAGCCACGTCATCTCACTACCCACCGTCTTTCACCCACTTGTCATTTTACCCAACATGCTTTTCCTTTTCAACGCTGATACCTAGGAAACTGAACTTACTGTCCACACACCAGTATGTCACTTCCACCTCAATGCCTTTAGTAAATTTATCTACTAGTTTAAGGAAGCCTTCGAAGTTTCTTCTTCTTTCTTCTGAGCCCTTCTTAGATCACCCGCACTTAGGGCTAGGTTAGGTCACTTTAGAGCACAGTGACCCGCCCCTCCCTGGCCCAGGCCTGTGGATATTACCCTGGTAAAACACTGAAGATCAAATTCTCTCATATAATTGTGTGAAGCGTATCTGTTGACCATCACATCTGTCCATTGCCTAAAGGGATGTTATTTTTTTAAAAAACTGTTATACGGCCAAGGTAACAGTAACTTAATTCAACGTGAAGACCTGAATAGTAGACAACCACAGAAACCTAAATTGGATCTGCCTTCGAAAAAAAGAACAGAGAGAAAAGTAAAATATGCAGCAACTCTCTGTAGATACAAGGGTAAAACTAGCACGTGACAGCTAGCCTCCTTTACTGGCTTATCATGACAGGCACTATCACATGTGCATTTCCCATCAATAATTTTGCATATTTGTCTTTGAACACTTACCCATTTGTGTAGGTACTGCACTGACTTTACCAGGAACAAAGACATTTCATGGTCTTAACCTAGCTCTGCCCATTAACGTAACTCGGCTCTCTTCCAGAAGCTGCTTAGACCTATCATGTTATGGTTGCCTGTACCATTAGTCCTGCTCCTCTGGTTCTCTCAGGGGAAGGCCTGGCAAGGCTGGCATGTGACAGGCTCTCGAGATATTATTGTATCATGGGCGTAGATGTGCTAACACATCTAAACTGTTTCTGAAACAGACTGGACCAATCACCCACCTAAGCTGGTCAGAGTACAGTGGTCTGCACCTAATCACACACCCACGCACTCAAGCACTAAGGGTTCAAACAAGACAACTTCTATAGGCAGCCAAGGATTTGAGGAATGAATTCCTAAGCTTCAAGATTAGGCACAGGACTATCCCTGTGACGCCTGCAGGAAGCTAAATGTTCCACTGTAACAACAAAAGTACAGGTTTTGCCATTGTTTACAACCACTCAATTTTGAAATGACAGAACACCGAGTTTTCATTTTCCTTAATAAAATCTCTAAATCTATTGCAATACCTGAACTTGTGCTTGTAAATAAGAAATTCAGCAGCCAATTTAAGCAAGCCACAAACACAAGAGCTTTCTACCCTGCTAAAAAAAAAAAAAAAANCCTTCAGCAAAATAAATCTTTTTGTCTGAAGGCTTTAAGGCTTTGATAGTAACATTTCCAGACAATCTCAGAGTCCAGATATGTTTAGCTCCAGATAAAGAGCAATGAGACATTCTGAGGGCACCTAAGCATGTAGCTCCTGCTCACAATGAAGAACAAAGAACAGAGATATGGAAGAAGAAAATGAAATACGGAATGCAGAATAGGCAGATACACCACACGATGGTGTGAAAGAGACTTCTGAATTCTGATCTGCTGAAGGTTCAAAAGAGTCACATGGAGGACAGGGAGGCAGCACAAGCCTACATGGAGCTGAATACACCCCTGAGAACTGACAGAAAATGCCCTCCAAGATGCACTGCCTTTGAAAGGAACAGCTGGTCAAATCTTGTGTCTCAACTCACTGTCTCTAGAGATGCCAGCAAACACTGCTTACGCATTTTGACTGTGAAGTCTTACCCTGAAATTCAGAAACTCCAGAGAGCTTGGGAGAATCCAGCAGCCAGTCTGTCAGCTCACTGGTACCAAGAATGTTGCTTCGAAACTGCTTCCCCCCGTTCACGTTCCAGGTTCCCGTGGCAACACGAATACGCTTGAAGCTTGTGAATTCAAACTGACATTCTGACATGGCCTTCAAAATACTTGGAGTTACTGACGGAAGAGGGGAGAAAGAAGGTGTTTAAAAGAAGAATGTGCTATAAAAGGACAGACAGCAGCTACACAGTCACTGTGAAATGACGACATTACCCTACCAGCAACAACAGAAAAGCTAAGGAATAACTCCAGTGGCAATGGCAATAATTACAAGATAACTGGGGCTGACAACAGCAATTTTTTTCCAGAAACCAGGCACCCTTTGAAAGCTTGTCAAGGGCTGGTCACTCACCTTTCAGCATACATTTTCCTGCACTTCTTCAAGTAATAAGCAAACAAATTCTTTTTCCTCCTTTAATCTTTTCAGTTTAGCCTCCAGTTATCAAGCATGTCACAAGTTATGACTTAAATTTAAGCCCTAAGAAGTTTAGAATGTGGAGGGAAAGGAGAAGAGCAGCACAGAGTCTCACATCAGTCCAAAACTAACGCTGTTGTGGCTCTCTAGCCTGGTCAGAACTCCTCACCGGAAACTGCTGTACTCACTTATTTCTGATAAGCACAGAAGATTAGCAGGGTGCTTTTTTTGTGTGAGCAACTGAGGTAACCTTAATCTTTAACTGCCCGATTTCACTGTCAGTTAGGCATAGAGAAACTATCTATATTCTCCTTGTGGTCCACAACGGTGAAACAGCCCTAGGATTGCAGTGACGCTGAAAGGTTCACATCTATCCTATTAAGATCCAGTAGTTCACGGAATCACGGAATCTTTAGAGTTGGAAGGGACCTCTAGAGATCATCGAGTCCAACTCCCCTGCTAAAGCAGGATTGCCCAGAGCCCATCACTCAGGGCTGCGTCCAGGCGGGTCTTGAAAACCTCCAGAGAAGGGACTCCACACCCTCCCTGGGCAGCCTGTGCCAGGGCTCTGTCACCCTCACCGTAAAGAAGTTCTTCCGTGTATTTGAACGGAACTTCCCGTGTTCCAACTTGTGCCCATTGCCCCTCGTCCTGTCACTGGGAACCACTGAAAAGAGCCTGGCTCCATCCTCCTTCAGCCCACCCTTTAGATACTTGTAAACATTAATCAGGTTTCCCCTCAACCTTCTCTTCTCTGGAGCAAGCTGACTACCTGATGCTGCTTGTGGGTGCAATTATCCTATATTTTGCACACAAGTATCTTCTCAGAGAGAGGTAAATTGGTTTACTCTAGATGGGTGCAAACAAACGTGTATACGTTGTGGACTATTCCTGGAGTAAAACAGGGAATGAACCAACATAACAACATAAATGTGCCTTTAAAGAGCCAAACGGCTAAAAGCATGTGCAAACTGCTTTTAACTGCTGTGTCAAAAACAAGGAGATAAAAAAATCTGAGCTCAAGAGACTTCCTCAAGACAAACTCAGGCAGTGCCAAACTGGGAATATAGCCCTAAAATCTTTCCCTCTGGCCCAACTCCTCTAAACTGTCAGAGGAGATTATCATCAAAAAGCAGAGAAACATACTCAAAAGCCCAAAACAAAACATGAGAAATAAGCACAGTGGAATTAAAACACACAGAGTTGCGCTATGGTCACTTGAAAGCAGTGTTTTAAACAATAGATTTGTGCAAAAGCAGCTTATTTACTGATTTTTTTCAAAAGGGTGCAGTTGCTTATATCTGACATCTAAAAACAGACACAAAAGAAAAACGAAGGATTTACACTTGCCTTACCCAGCAGTGCAGTGTGGTCCATGAGCATCTTGCCCTTGTCTGCATATTCCTCACTGAAAAAGTCACCCATAAGCAGCAACTCGATGGCTTCCTGCTTTACTGCATCGAAGAAATTTGACTGAATGGTGCGAGACACAGAGCGTGCACCATCCTTGAGTTTCCCAACCTACATCAGAGAGGAATCATCAGTGCAAGTGACACTGAAGAGTAAATTGGACATCTTTTTCACTTGTGAATAAACAGGTTTGCCGTTTTTCTTTACCTTGTGCTTCCCCTCAAGGGCACGACTGCCGGTAAATACTCTGCTCAGATTATGACCGTTGAGAGTCCACATCACTTTGTAGGATTCCACAAAGCGCTCAATTATAGATTTAGAGTTCAACCCAAGGCTCTCTAATTGAGCAAGCAGGATCTGGATTAGGTGCAGAAGGAGAAAACACAACACCACCACTGTTCTTAAATGTGCTTTTGCTTTTTATCCCCAGTTTAAGTATTCCAGCCAGCACCATTCTGTATCGTAGAACTGGCAAGACAGACTTGTATAACTGAGGCTTATGCCCTCTTTGCTATCTTTCCCACAGAACAGACAACGTATGCAGTACAGACATCCACAAAAGGTCCTCTGACAAACTCACCTCCAGTGCAATGAAGGACTGTACACTATTAGTACGATCCAGGCAGTCCAAACAATTCATTCGAAAAGTACCTGTCTGTAGGCTTTGGTAATCAAACACAAGAAGAGGGAGAGGAAAAAAAGGTATATTTTAAAATAACATCTAATTATGAGTTGATTGAATAAGATCATCAAATGTTCTGCCTGAATATACCCACCCACATTTTGACAGCGCAAGCCTGTTGTGCACAATGTATGCCATTAACATATCTAATTACTCGACTACGGCTGTAACACTGTATTAGCAAATCCACACACTGGTAATTTTGCAGATTCCAAACAATGGAGATGCAGTTAAGCCAAATAACCTATTTAGCACCAAGACTACACTTCGTCTCAAAATTGTATTTCAAGATGGTCATTTACGCTTATGGTCCAAACACAACAAGAAACCTGGGAAGACCAGGACAGGTGGTACCTGGCTATGATGGGACAGAGGGGCAGAGACACTCACCATGGACTTACATGCTCGCCCTTTGTGAAGGTTCCAAAGTCTTCCCAGTGCAACTTCAGCTGAGGCCCCAGCAAATTTTCCAGTTTCTCAGTTTTCCCACCTTTTGCAAATTGGTGGTAGTCAAAGTTTATCATGGGAGTGTCTGCCGCGTGGGAAGAGGCCCATAGCAGTTTCTGTTTAGATAGGGAATGAAGGAAAACAAAATCTGCTCAAGCCACACTGTAAGGACTGATACCGGCAAGCATTTATCATTGCTAGACTTTGACTGTTTATCATATTTTTAATACTGAGAACTTCATAGGGAATTTTGAAAGGCCAGACATGAAAAAAGCAACCGAAGTTCACTATTTGTTTTCTTTCCAAAAGTAAACTGTGTTGTTAGACCTCAATTTTTCTGCAGGAGAATTCAAATTGTAGCTGCCAAGTACACCTCAGAATTGCTGCTGTCCGTGCCCTGGCTAGTGGCAGCCCTGCAGCAGTGGGCTGCTGCCTCTGTGTGCAAGGGATGCTCTGGGCAGGCTCAGGACCGGGACCCTGGTGGGAAGGGTGTCCGGAGCTGCTTAAGGCAGAAGAGCATAACAGTGCACGGGTATATTTTTTAACCATTCCTGAAGTGCCAAGACGTGGGAAAATGTGGCCTTAAATTTAGGTAGAGGTTGCTTGGGGAGGAAGTAAGAAAGAAATGATGTCCCAGAAAACAGACCATAAAATGTTTGTGGTAAACCACAAACGTGAAGGAAGAAGCACGAATAGCCGCATTATTTCATCTCCAATTTCCATGACCTCACATGCATTTCTATAATTACGACAAATTTCATTAAGGTATCTGCAATAGATACAACAATAATACACCCTGCTCTCCACGACAGAGCTAGAGAGAACTGTTATATTAACTCTAACTGTGCAAGCCTTTGTCTATTCCCTTCCCTCCTGCACATTCGCATCCCAAGAGACGGATGCTTTTCTCCACTTAGATTGTGACACAAACTGATCAAAACCATTCTGATATTACATTAAAAGTGTACATGCAGCAGTTACATCAGTATAATTGTATCACGTAAGACATTAAGCCTTCCCTGCAGAAACAAATTTAAAGGGGTTGCATGGCATTTGGAGAGAGATGTGCAAAATATATTTCATTACACTGTTACAAAAGCCAAATCACTTGGTATCCGCTTCGCTGTTGGTGATACCTCAACTTGCCTTTACAGCTGCTGGCAGCAGTAATGCACTTGAGGATGACATTTACCCATTGCCTCGGTGTAAATCATTGTCAGAGTATTGGTAACTCTACACTATCGCATTGTTTTTACTGTAAGCATAATTACATCTGTTATAGGGGATGCGTATGAGAGGAACAGCATTACTGGGAACAGTATTGATTTTTGGTCTGGTAACAGCTGATTGAAGGTAACAGCTGAAGGTTAAGTTGGTCGCTTACAATTTTTCATTTGTTCCTGTTGCATAAACGACTGGTAGCTGTGACATTCTGACCAAAGCAACCCAGCAGCAGTTACTACAAGAATATTTTGAACCAACTCTGATAAGAATTACTAAGATTGCAGCAGGAGTTAGGAGAAGAGGAAGGAATACAAACAAAGGAAGATGGAGAAACAAAGAAATAAACTAATGACAGAAAAGTAGAAAAGTTTTCATTCCTAATCATTCCCCTATGAATTGCTTTATTTTTAATTCAAACCCTTTAAAATCATCAAAGTAAAAATTAACTATATATTCTTTCCAAACACCCATTATTAAAAGAAAAAGGTAGAGAAAAGACCAAGATGTGTTTGTTTTGAATGGGTACAAAACTGCAGTTTCCAGTGCTATCGGTCTAAATTCTTTCAGCTCACAGAGTGCTTTTATAATTTATTTATTTTTAAACATCAATAAAGTTTAACAATTTAAAGAGATCTTTATTTAAAATAAATGAATGAATGCAAGGTCTTTATTCTAGAGATGCCTTGTTTCTGACTTAATCTCTGTTTGTATGATACTGACCAGAACGCTATCTTCAAGAATGCAAGTGTTTGATAAAATACCAGTATTAAATTATCAAGAAAAGTCAGATTTGTAACCTCATAAGTTATTTGAGCATTTTGCAAGGGATCATCTCTTACCCCTAAATTTCAATGGTTTTGAAAATAAACTATAAATACTATTTTAAAGGTAGGGAAATCAAGAGATTCTTGGAGGCTTATCTGTGTCATGCAGAAGTTCAGTAAGAAGCTGAGAACAGAAGCTAGGACCGGACTTGGCTTCTGTACCTTCCTCATTGCTTTGCAATTGCCTTCAGTCATAGTCACTTTCTTTGGCCATATTCTGCACAGGGGCAGTCTTTCACTTTGTCACTTTACTGCAGAAGCTGATAGTCCTCCCCAGCTCTTTTGAAAAAAGAGGAAATGGTCATGCAGAAAAACTGTCAAAAACCTTAAGACACTCCTTTGCTTGAGTACATTATTCCAACGGAAAGGGAAACAAATCCAGGCAACTATGCACTGCTGCAAATCCCACCCAATGGCAATCTGTGGCTTTGTTTCAAAAATGAATCAGTTTTAAAAATCTGACCACCAGAATACTGCACTAGAACTCAGCACGGCTTTAATTCTACAATGCCTGACGTCCTGAAAGCACAGCCCAGATGCTTTCAGGTATTAGTTGTGCCTAGGGACATTTAGGGGCCAGGGAAACCTCTCTTTTCATACACCAGACCATCAGACCGTCATCTGGTGCTCAGGCAGCCAGTTCCCATTACAATCAGTGCAAGGGAGCTATTCCCCATTACAGCCAGAGCAAGACAGCGTGCTTACGCTCAGTGAGCCAGGGTCAGGGCCTGGCCCCCACGCAGTTCTGGCAATCCCACGAGGCAGCTGACTGCATAGGTGACTACATACTACGACAAAGCTGACCACGACTCATTTTTGCAAATGTGAAGGCCTCTTAGGAGAATTAGAGCATTTTTTTTTTTTTTAAGTCTGGTAAAGAGAATGTGCATAAATGTGTGAAGAATAAGCAGGAAGGCAGTGCTGGAAATTAAGCCATGAGACTATGAAGCACCAATCTCTCCATATGTAACATCTAGTAAAGAGAAAACATCATTTCAATAGATATACTATTCATCACCTACTGGGAGAGAAGGGAAAGAGAAGAAAATGGAGGCTCAGGGGAAATCAGCAGTTTAAAAACAAACCAAAACATTGCTTTTACCTTAAAAGCCCTGTTGAGCACCTCCTCCCCTCCTCTGCTTCCCAACAGGTTAACGATCACTTGTTTTCCATACTGCTCTTTCAGAAGCATCATATGCCTACAGCAAAAATAACCATAATAGGTACTAAACAAAACCGTGTTATGTTGCCTACTACCTTTTTCAAAATACAGAAGCAGAGATCACTGGTTGTTCAATCCAGCTGAAAGTTTCAGCCACAGCAGCTACAGACATCTTCCTCAGCTTCCTTGCAATCAATTATTAAAGTACAAATGGTGAAATTATGCAATTAATGGACACAGTATTTTATACTGAACTTAAAGAAAGAACCATCTTAGGAAACAGGCCCCAGATTTTTTATGTCACTGTTAGCTTTGATATTGCCCTTCGTATGCTCCCATCTCTTGGTTGTCAGCCTGGGAACTACACAGGAAAGACAACAAGAGAGGAAAACGTATTACACTTCAACAGCAATTGCCCAGCATTATGCAGAGCTGAGCCTACAAAGAGGCAGCAACAGGACACAGAAGGCCAGAGAAGTACAAATGCACGTCAGAGGCAACAGGGTTCAAACATCTCTGAGCTACCGCAACGTCAAGGCGTTCACTCTCAACTCAATTAAATTAAGCGGGAAGGTTAGTAATCGTAAGAACTGCTGCACCGTGTCAGACCAGAGGTCCTTTCAGCCAAGTGGCCGAGCCCAGATTATTCAGGACGAACACAAAATAGGACAAGTATAACGTGGTATTTTCTTTGGCATATATCCACAATCTCTCAAAGCCTGACATTTAGGGACTCTCAAGTCAAGAGCTTTTAGACAGATGTAGAGACACCCATTCTGCCCTCAACAAATTTCTTTCAAGTTGGCATGCATCTGCTACAGGACTTGTGCTGGCTCATCAGGAAACCAGTAGATCTTAAAGACATCTTCCATCACATACTAACAAAACTGTAGTAGTACTTAAGAAGATGCTGGATAGAAATAGACAAGAAAAATAAAATAAACACTCACACAAATGAAAAGCTATTACATACTGCAAAGCAACATGCAATGGCAAAGTGTCAGAAAAACAGCAAGAACACATCTTCTGGCACGCACCTCTAAATCTTATAACCAGAAATAAGCCACACAGAAACCCATGGAAGGGGAGAAAAGAAAGAAAGAGTTATCAGCATGGCCTTCAAGAAACATGGCTAAATATATTTTCTGGTGCTACTTATGTTCCTGATTCTACAGTTAGTTCTCTGTATGCCAACGCTTCCCATACAGTTGCACCCCTCCGATTCCAGCATCAACATTCTGCTTCTCCGCCAATGTTGCCATCCTCCAACAAAACTGCTGAAGCTCAGGTCACCTGCATGAGTACTGTAAGCAGAGCTCCCCAAGGATTTCTCAGGGAGAGAGAACGAAAAAGATCCACTAACAAGATCACCATTCGCTTCTCACAGTGCCTTCTCAATACATTAACCTATCGGGGAAACGTAGCAGGCTAAATCCACTCTAACACTCTCAGAAAAGCTGTAGCAGGCTGTTACGTTCCAGTGGTTTTTTCTCCATATAAGTAGTTGCTTATTCCTTGCCCATTTTCAAAGCACTGCCTTTTGCAGGCCTGCAAGCAGAAAGATCTCTAGCTTCCTCTAACCTAAAGACTTTACTATGCACAAGGGAAAGAAGGAATAGTGCAAGTTGATCCTCATATTCACGTTTCTTACAAGAAAGCTATTCACCAGTTGCATCAGGGTCAGAGAGAAAAGATTCTCTGAGCTAAATGGTGTTACGAAGTAGTTGCTTGCTAAGGTACTCTCAATTTCTTGGGCAGCACAAGAGGATGCTGAATAAGTTGTTTTCTTCTTATATAAATTGTCTCCGCTGTGGAACGCAAACCTTTAAGATGGAGCTTCAGGGACACCTGCAGGGCAAGTTATCATGGCATCAGATGACCACAAGACCATGAGCCTCAAAGGCATTTGAATTCAGTAGGATTTAAGAGCCTTAAAAAGCTTGGAGAATATAGGCTAAGACCCTTCAGAACAGGGACTGCTATGGTGTGTGGTCCCTTTAGGTTCTAATGCCTGTTTGGGGTCTTCAGTTTTACAAAACTATTTACAGTCACTAATGTCATGTTTGCTAACAGCTGCAGTAAATGAAATAAAGGAATTAAGAGGCCTTACACAAAATCAGCGTAAACTCTGATTTGCCAAAACCAAATCAAAACAGAAATTAATCACATGACCTGGCACTTAACGGGTTGAAAATTTCCCCCAGGCCAAATCCTTCCTGTCCTTTTCAGGCAATGCTCCCACTGATGTCCGTGGGAGTTCGCCCTGAAAGGATAGCACTTCATAGTCAGACATTCAAAGGAATCAAGCTAATGCACGGCTTTTTTTACAGTTTCTAGCTGACAAGCAGAGTACTAATGGTTTAAAGAGGTGTACAAGTCAGTCTTGTAGTCAGTAGAAAAGCATCAGCATGACAGCATCATACAACACTGATCATAGAATAAGACGTTATTTCTGGAAAGCGGTAAAACAATGAGGAGAAAAACAAATCCAGATTGGAGAAGAAGCAGCGTTTACTCTATAAGTACCTGGGCTACACTGGTAAAAAAACACATGTTCTGTGTACCTTAAGTGTAAATTTATGTTTGTTGTCTCACAAAGGTTTACACAGACTTTGCTTTTGCATACCACTCATCATTTCTTAGCTTTTACAGAAACAAGCCCGGAGACCAAATTAATTCAATTACCATCAAAAACAGAAAGGAAAATGCACTTAAAAATCTGCAACACCTGGGGGATTGGCTACATCATCTGAGAGATGTTTCACACCTCTCAGGATTTACTAGGAAGGCATAGAGTTGTGGAGTTAAACGCTAGGCTGCTGTGTTATTGCCAAAGTGGAATGACGCTTACCTGTCAAAGGCAGGAGCGTTAGCTTCCAGACCTCTGTTAAGCCTCAGATGATGAGAACCCACCTAAATTATAATATTGGAAAGAGGCGAGAGAGAGAATTAACTTTTTAAATTGTTAGAGTCCTAAATCACTAGATGTCTCCCTTTTTCCTTCAGAGAGAAACATGTCACTAGCAGCACCAGACACCTCTAACAGACTCCACACACCCCCACACATATTATCCTTAATACAAAAGCCACAGCTTTTATTAGACAACAACATTTACAATTACAAGTAAAAACACCATTATCATTAAGCAAAGGGATACCTACACATTTTTTTATGGCCAAAAACATCACATCCCTTCACCAGCTTCCTCTAGCAAATATCCCACACTGCCTCACACGAGCATGCTGTGTGCCCAGTATTCCTCCTGCCCTTCCCTTGGCAGAAAAGGCTGCAGTTATGCCGGTTCCCATGAGTTGTGCGTCCAGAGTTATTTCATCTTTCATTATTTATAGAAACTAAAAAGCATCAGAACAGTCCTTTGAAAATATGAAGTCCTTAATAGGACTTTTAATATGGATGTTAACAACAGTAGTCTCAAGCTCCTTTTGAATGCGTACTACTGTTATTACAGTATACAAACGGCTTCGTTCCTCTCCAAAAACTACACTGTTAATTATTTATAAGATCATGAATTGTTTCCTGTACTTCATCGTCTTCCTTTGTTTTTCATGAGGTTGGTTGCAATTCTTTCGAACGCTGGTGGCAGCACACTCATATCCAAGGAGCAGAGTTATGAGTATTCACCAACACCAACGAAAGCTGCATAATCTAATCCAGATTAGGCAAAGAAACAGACTGTGTCCCTACTAAAAAACTGAAAATTCTGTTTAACTAGACACGCTACCCACAAGCCAAAAATACTTGGGGAAAAGCTCTATGGCTTCATAACACACAGAAGTGCAGTGCTGGATACAGCTACACCACGGGCAGGAGGTGTGCACAACCATACGGGCAGACCTGCTTTATAAGAAGCAGCCACTACTGCACTGGATGGTGCTAACAGAGAGAACACAGATCCTTTAGTCGTATTCCTTCTGTGCTAAATCCAGTAGTTCTGAATGGGACCTAGGTGCTAGATTTAATGATAAAAAAACATCAAATAACCTTTGAAGTATCTAAAAACCCGGTTATATTATGTATTCTCTCTACTAACGTATGTGTATACTCATTCCAGTTTATTCTCCCTCTGTTAAGAGAATGCAAAGACCCCCTAGGATAATTCTTATTTGAGCCTGTAACTGTATATAAACTGTAATTCACAGGCCATATATAACCCGCTAAATCTCATGCAATAATCTCATTAAACTCTACATCTCTGCCTTGCAGAAAATCAGATTCGATCATCATCACCCTTTGACTAACATCTAGGAAACACACCATCCTGACATGATGCTTTGTTTCAAAGTAACGTGCTCCCACAGACCTCGCAGTATCCCTCCACACTCCAATTTTGCTGCGGAGGTCAGTATCATCAAACTGGGCATTTCAGATGGGAGGATTACTCCAAATCAAATCGAAAATGTTATAAAGATATTGCTATAAACTTCAGCTTAGGACATAAGGACATAGTTCCTTACAAATAGTTCCCTAGAGAGGCACACAAACACATGAAAATGTTAAATTTAACTATAGCCATTTGCCTGGTTATGTTCTGTTTATCTGAAACACGCAAAATTTCCTACAAAGTAAACCTAAAATAAAAGGGCTCAGCATTTTCACAGAATGAGCTTTGAAGCTCATTTAAAAAAAAAACAATTAAATTTTACGTAACTTCTAAATTGCAAATAGCAAGAGAGATAAGTAAGGTAGGCGTTTTGATTATTTGTTTACCTGAAGGCCCGGTTGCTCCCAAAACAGTGGAACAGAACCTCTGATCTGCACAAAGGAAGAGACGTCATCGTCCAAGTAAATTGTCTGCAAAAACAAAATAAAGCGAAGGCGTTCTGCAGTCAGACCTATCAGCCTGTGACCCCTTCATCAGGCGACTGAACTTCAAAGGGTAAAAAAAGTAAACCGTGTATCTCACTGTATCCACTTACTGCTCAGGCACTTTTCCATAGTCTCACAGGCAGTGGAACAAGGCACAACGTATTTGCTTTCACGTCATCACAGCCAATTCGATTCACTACTCACCAGAAACAAGAGAAAATTTAAAAAACCACCAGAGGCAAGAAGGAAGGAATCTTTCATCCACAATGAAGATGGATTTGATCTCCTGGTGGAGACGCTCAGGAAGACCAGCCATATACTCTCCCTCTGTCTCTCCCACAAAATTTAACTGTGCAAAATGTCATTGCTCCTTGTGACCGATGATGGGTAACGCCAGGTGTGGGATAAGCTTATCTCTTGCTTTATATAATATTTCTTATTTCACTGCATGTTGTGCCCTGTCAGAGTGTCCAAATAAATCTCAGTGAAACCAGCAGCTTTGCCACTCCCATTCTGAGATACAGTGATCTGCTTCTTTTCCAGGAGGCTTACAGCAAGAGGCTCCAAACTCCCCATTTCCCCCTGACCAGACCTCAAACTCTCCCTTAGTGTTTGTTCTTATGACCACTGCTAACAAGCTGATTTTGAGTCAAACCTATGTGAAGTGCAAAGACTGATTTCTCCCTTTGCCTTCCCCCTCCACCAGCCCCCAAGCAAAGCGTTACATTATCTGTTCACTTAGCACGAAAGGTACTATCTTCAGATTCAGTATGACCACAGAGCAACTGTGCAAAGCCCCGCTCGCTCCCCTGGCCTATACTTAGCAGTGGAATCCTGGCTGTTTTCCACGGGGGATACATGATACACATGATACACATCTCCGTTATCTCATGCATGACAATGCGCCTTCTGCAGCCCTGCAGAGGAATGGTATCCAGGTCATCCAGGTAGCTGCTTCTCTAACCGCATCATATCATTTGGCACAACTGCTGCCAGCTGGCTAGTAGCTCCCAAAATAGAAAAGAACATGAAAATGGGTTACTCTACAGCTTTAATGTCGTTTGTGCTTTTGGACTTGCCACTAGACGTGCCACTGGCTGGGTGGCTCAGGGGAAGTGCCTTCGTTTAGCTTGACCCTTCATCTTTATAACCACTAACAATGTACAATTTTTAGAGCTACTTGTGTGGAACGAAGTATAGCTACACCAGAGAGGTGGGTATTTAAATGTTCTGCCACCAGTTTTACCTAACTAATCTTTACAATATTTTTGCAGAGCACTTACAACTATCCCCATGTCACTAAGATGAAAGATTTAAGTGGCTTTGTTAAGGACACAATGTCAGTGATAGCTAGCCCAGAGGTAGTGCAAAACTGTATGTTTCAATGTCTTTAGCCTCAAACCAATGAATTAAGAACCCTTCTCTGTCGCGTTGCATCCTAGCGCAACCCCCTGCAAGAGATGGGGCTGCTCGGAGAAGCTTTCTTGCGGGCCTGCCTCACAGCTTGAATGACGTGGATTTAAAACACAGTCTCCCAGTAAAGCTTTCTAAACATTGCCAGTACCTGAGTGCAGGAACTAACTACCATGGCAACACACCGATGCACCTTTTCTTTGCACTTCTGTGCTCAGAAGTGTTCGTCCTGCAGTTGGCCTCCAGCAGGAGTGAGCAAGCCCACCTTCTTCCTCTTTAACACATCCTTCCTGAGAGAGGTCGTACCAAGATGAGTCAGTGACTTCTAAACACTGAATCATCTTTTCACTCACAGCCATGGACCCAGAGGAGCTAATTCTAAGGTAAAGCCAATTTGCGTAGCTCCACTGACAGCCCCAGCACTATCCTGACTCATACTAATTGAGGATCAGGTCCTGAATCGACACAAAAAAAGAGTCAGGACTGGCTCACTTCAAAATTTGACAACAATCATCACCTTAGTGGTGAGTGAGTTGAAACAAAACATCTAATAATGATGATGAATACAGACACAGCTTTATATGAAGTACAATTTGGCTGCTCGAACAGCTTGCTACAGAGGATTCGTTTTCTGTGCTATCTTCTGGAACGTCCGTTTCTATAACTAACTGGAAAATTGACAGCTCAAGTATCTCTTTGGCCAGCTCTTTTAGAAGTCCCAGCTGCAGATTAAATGATAAAAAGAATAATTCTAATTTTAATACCTGCAGGTTAACACCTTCCTGAGCTATAGTTTCAACGGAAAGTACTTCATCAGTTAGAGACCACGAATACACAACCTGCCTTCTTTATGCCGAATACAGAAGAAAAATACTGACCAAACATTTCTGCCTTTCTGCTCATATTTCCATTTACTAGTGATTCAACATCCTAAGAGTGAACAAACGTTTGTTACTGCTATCACTCACATTTTCTGTTCATTCGTTTTCACCCATTACCTCTTCTAACTGTTTTGTGCTCTATTAGGCTATCCATTTGGAGAACTGAACAACAACGAAAAGAATTCAAACTAATTGGAGATCATTCCTGTGACCTAAACAGGATGCCTGCACCCTGATGGGATGGGCTGCGGGGTCCGCTGTCAGGTTGAGGTCTATTACAGAACACCCCTGTGATGGTAGGGCATTTTAAAGAAACTGACATTTTCATGCACATTGCCATGGAGCTTTGAGCTGGGAGCATAGCCTCTCCGACATAGTCATTCACAAGAAAACTCTCCACATTAGCACATTTTCACTTACAGGGCTCATCAGTCTGTTCTCTGGAGCAATTCTGTGGTCTTTCACAATCCTCTTACCTCATTCTCGTGACCCAGATGAATTCAAAATTATTTTCTTCCAAGCTGCCAGTGAGTTGGAAAAAGACCTGGTATTTTCTAATGAGTGGGAGAATAACACCCTTTTCTGCCAGTCATTCCTTCCTAAACAGACTGTAACCACTTCATTAAGCATTATAACTGTGCAAATCTACCCTGAATTTCAGCAATACCCACTATCCTTCATTCACCACTCCAAGGAACATGACCTCTGATCTTCACATTGCCTTCTACTATGCATGCCCCCTTGACCTTACAATAATAGTGGCAACAGCCTTCCTACCCACAGACTTGCTAAGTGGGCAGCTTGAAAGACTGACACTAGAAAGACTTTCTAGTTCAGGAATGGGCGTAATCTTAACACCCATATACGCTATAAGAAACCCCATTTGTTAAAATCTTATAAATAAGTACTGATAATAATACATCCAGCTTAAAATTACATTAATAAATAAAAGATTCCAACTTAATTCCTTATGCAATTCCAGCATTTATGCACGGATAAGTACAGAACTTCTTTTCTCAGATTCTTCCAGGCCTGTCCTCTCTTTTCCTTAACTCATGAACAAGAAATACACCCAAGAAGATCACACTGGTTTTCCCCTAAAAGTTCAACAACAATCAGTTACATTTTGGACAACATTTTGTCATTAGGGTTGATACATACTGCTAAATGTCTGTCTTTGGGCTTCATAAAACTATTGTGGAGTCTTATCTTTTGTCATTCCTATCAAATCCTCAAAAACACTTGAGGCCTACTTCATTAATCTCAAAGGGTCTGACCATCCAATCCAGGTCGCAGGATGGATTTTCAGACATTTTTCCTGAGGTTTCCATCAGACAACATAACTGCAACCGGATACTTAATCCATGTGGAGGACCTCTTTGCCTTGATAACAGATTGCTTGTCCTCTGACCTCTGGTGTTAGAATTTGCCATGGTTTTCTTTCCAATTCTGTTGTCTTAGACATTTTGTGGTCTCTTTCTCCAGCTCCAGGGTGATAGTGCTGATAGTTCAAGAGGACGTTTCTTAGTCTTTCTCTTCTGTTGCACAGGGCCAGACCTTGCCCACATGAGCCAAGGTCCTTTCCTGGTAACACAAGCTTCATGCACAGATACTACTAGTAAACTTCTGCGCAAGAAGCAAAATGGTACTGCTTCTGAGCAAGAAGCAAACACCTACATCAACCAGCTGGTGTTCTAATCCCAGCATGCTCCTCCCATTCATCGCTTGGAATAATTTATTCACTAATCTCCTTCACTCAGCTTCATTAGAAGGAAAAAATTATCTAGTCACAACGTCAAATGGCAAAATTCATTAAAGACTCACCAGGCACAGAGACACAGCCCATGATGAAGTGGATACTCATGTGGCTTGTTACGGGATCCCCAGCTCTGCCACCCAACCCACAAAAAGCATGGATAACAGATGGCCTAAACATACCTCTCCATGAGTCCCTTTAACTCAGACCATGGGATCCAAGGATATACTTGCCAAAATAATCCTCTTTGCCCCGCCTGGGGCCATACTAAAACTTGATCCAGAAAATAAATTAACCACATGATTGCATCCATTCCTCTCCTGGAGAGCCATCCAACATGGTCTAGGACTTATTGTGAAATAGGGATCATTTTTCTTAATCCATGCCTGACATTTTTTTGTTAAACTGGAAGAAAGGGAAGGTTAATCCAAATTCATGGCATTTCCTATTAATGCCTTGTCGAGGTTTCCATTTTCTTTATTGAACAGTTCCATGAAGGGGAAAACAACTGAAACCATTCATTTATGTTTGGTAAATTAGAGTTGTTCCCCTTAAGTCACATACTAAGATATTAAGAGTTTAGCACGACTCTTTGGAGGGTAACTGGGGGAGGAGCTGAAATGTAAACAGGAACAGGCACACAAATTCAGTGAAGAAAGCACGCTTGTTTCTCAACACTATTAGCAGAAAAGAATTAGAAGAATGCAACACAGCCTCAACTTCAGGGGATTACTAGGGGAGGAAGAAAGGGTAAAGGGAAACATTTAAGCTATCACAGGGAAACAGAGACTGATTTTAAAACTACTTGAGGATTAACTGCAACACTGCAAGTAGAAAGGGCTACTATCCCACTACAAAATACCGGCAGCAAATCTGGAAGTACACATTAGAGGGATTTCAAAAAAGCACTCTTCCCTTCATTTTTTGTTTTTGTTTAAGTGTTTCCTACCATTTTTTTTTCTTTTTTCTTTGTAAAGATGCAAGCCAAATGATCAAATATCTGAAAGATCTACTAGTAGCTTTTTTTTTTTGAAAAGCAAAAGTGAAGTGAGATATTGAACTTTTTCTCCCTTCTTCTCAAACACCGTGAGTCACAGCAGTTAAGTGAGCCCACAAAAAATGACTCATTGCAGAGCTAAAATGCCACAAGGCTAACTCAGTGGGAGACAAAAGCATACCATTTATGCATAAAAGAGCTGCCTGGAGATAAGGCTAATTGTTTCTCCCTCTTCTAAAATCAGAAAAATGTTAGAAGTAATTCCTATAAAGGGGGGGGAAGTCCTGGCTTTTCAGAATCCTAGGATGCTATTTATCCATGAAAGCACACAGCCAGCATGCCATTATACTGTACAGGCTGCAGCAAATAGAAAAAAAATGCTATTCAGCCAAGATATTACCTCATAGGCGATTAGTCAGTAGTCTACTATGAAAGCAGGAGAGAGTTTATTCTAGGACTCTTCCTTCCTCATGGTAAGTGGATGCCAGCTTGAACTGGATCTCAGGCATCCCAGGGGTAGCCCAACTTTGCTATCTTAGGACATGCAGCTTGGTAAAACTAGTGTTTATCACCATTAGCAACAGCAACCTTCTTTTCTCCTTTAAAAACAAAAACCAAACAAAACCACACAATCCTTTACAACTCCAAACCCTTGTTATAATTTTCAACCTACTTGACCCAATTGCAAAACACTCAGAAGCCTTCTGTCCTCCCACTTCACGGCACCCCCTGGCTGAATGGGAACAGAGCTCATCAGTTCCTGTGAAGAACTTGACCCAGCCCCCAGCTAAGGGGAGCATTAGCAGCCAAGTACTGTTTTGCCACTCAGCAGGAGCCTGTCCTCAGGTTTTCTGCTGGGATGCAAAGGCCGTCTTATTTTTCATGCTAATCATTTGCATCATAAAGTAATCCAGGAATATAATTAAATAGAATGAGTTACTTCTGACCCAACTAGTAAGCAGGATAGCAGAAGTATTTCCCATAATTAGACAGCTGTTAAGTGCAGTGCCACCAATGTGAGACTGATCTGAAAGAAAGCTGACAGCCCTTTCTAACGTCTTCTTTCCTCTGCATTTCAGCAAGAGAACATTCTTCAAATCCTGAGTAACGTACTTTGCACTAATGCTCATGAGAAGGCACTCAACTAAAATAGCAGAATGTACCAAGTTATTACTTAAAATGGCATATGTCCCTTCTTCTGTTCCCAAATTCCAGGGGAAAATTCCACTTTTCAGTGAACAGAGCTATCTGCATCTCCCAACACACTGACAGACTTTCTAGAAAGATGTAGATGCTGCAGGACTTGACTTGCAGTTGCTTTGGAGCAGAGGCACAAAAGCAAATTATTAGCAAAGAATTCAGAGGCTGACATTAGAGACCCAAGCCCTGCAGGGGAAGAGTCTGGCATCCAACAAGCAGAATTTGTGGAAGCCTGAACACTAAGTGGAAAGCTGCCAGGCCAGCCTACTGAAAATGTAGGCAAACCAGGAAAAGGAGGAACATGAACAAAAAGCCACTCACATCCCTGATAAGGACTCCGACCGCTGGGCAGAAAGTCCCACTTGCAACGTTGTGCATGCTTTGTGCACATCTTGGGGATCAAACCTCAGCAGCAAACTGTGGAATACCAGTCTGCAACTCCACCAAACCTTCAGCTGAGCAACGCAGCACTGTCAAGTCTAAGGCAGCTCTACATGTGTCCCTAGGCAGGACCAGGTAAAGAGGTTAAAGCTGTACCATCACGGCAACAGCTGAAAGGAAATTTTGAAAGTGACTAAACATTACTAGATTTTGGACAAAGAGGTGCCTGAAGGCATGCCTGCCTCATGCAGTGGCATAACAGAAAGAACAGCACCGAGTGTGACCCGCTACACTCACGCAATGCCACGAGGAAATACCAGTGCTAAAGTATGGGCAGTTTTGAGGGGGGTTGCCACTCTCAGCAGTCAGGCACTGAGAGCTGTCAGTGGCACAGCTATAACTCCTCCAGAACAAGTAATAACACAGCTAGCTAAAGTATCTCTATGCTACACTCACTGTGTCAGGTAGAGATGTCTCACCAGCCCCCCCTTACGAGCATCACCTAAACAATCTACTTGCATTGTATGTGCACCTACACATACAGACACATACGTACACATATAAAAACAATCTACGCTACATACAGTTTTGTAGATGTGCTCAGACACTCAAAACAACCAAATTTTAGGAGCAGATCCTTGTCCTTTATTGAAAACTACTACCAGTCATTTATCTATTCTGTTTATAGAGACATCCATTTCTGTATGATGGTTCTGAGTGCTAATAATTACTACTTCTACTCAAAAAGGAAAAGGTGATTATACTTGAATAAGAGAGCACTCATTTAAGCTGGCATAGAATATTTCAGATTCTTCAGGGTCCATTGCTTTTTGTTCATTTTCAAGGTAGTAAGCTTAACAATGTGTAATAAAACCAACTGACCGTTATTGTGTTTGGCTGTGTCAATCAAGGGAGTCTGCTGAATGCATTTCACCCATATATTTTGTCTCAGCAACAGATGGAAATAAGGTTTTTACTATGTATGTATAAAAACTGTGTCATACCACCTCTCACTGAAGAGAATCCCCCACAAAGCAAAGGGGAATATAACGCAAATTCTCTTCCAGAATGAGCTGCACTGGAATTTGCCTTACTCTGAAAAGATGGTGGTTTTTCTCCATTTCTTTTACTAGACAAAGATGATTTGACTCCGAGTGAACACAGCTCCTTTGCTGGGCAGCTTCCTCTTAATTAGAATGGTATATTTGAGCGTTGAGAGTTTGTCTTCACCATAGCACAGCATACACTGCCTACTGTCTATAAATGTTGTTCTCACTAGTCTGCAAAAGTCCTGTGAGGCAGAAAGTTAATAATCACCCTTATTTTATAGCTGAAAAACTAACTGTACAAAGGAGTGATAGCTCCAATCCAATACAGCACACAAGAGTAACTTGAAACATGAACATTTACGATCATCAGATTATGTATGATTCTGAGTGACTTCCTTAGAGTCAAAAGCAAATCTCAGCTCTAGTCTTTGCTGAAAATCACCCCCCGCATCCCCACCCAAATTCTTTTACGTAAGTGTAGACACAGTTATGCCATTGTAGTGCAAGGGACTTTCAATGGCTTGCCCAGCAAACCTGACGGTATGGACTAACAGAGATACTTAAAATGAATGAGAGAAATGAACTGCAGAGCATTACTTTATAGAGAATCTTTCACACTAGCTTTCTCCAACATTCTACAGCATGGGAAACATGATGAACTTTATAAAAATATACGATAAAAATATATGCAGAATGTATGAAAGTGTGATATTTATTCTGGAACAGATTTGAAAACATTCTTTTGTTCAATACACGGGCCTTATGACTGATAATTCTAAACAAGTTTTGTGCAACTGAGAAACTTACACATTGATTTCACATGAATTAACACACAAAGCTCTCCAAATGGTTTAAAAAAACATGTCTATATTTCACTACAAGATCAAATGGCCAGACTTTCACATTCAGGAAAAAAAATCAAAAGCATTAGTGAAACTTGTATGCATGGAAAACTCAGAAACACAGAAAAAGAACAGATAGCAAAGAAATGCTTAATGGGCAGGAACAAAGAGATCTGACATGCAATAATATTTTAAATGCTATAGGAAAAACCACTTGAACACTTTTAATTCTTGTTGGAAACTCTGCCCCAATTAAACTTGAGTAGACTGAATTATTCAAAGCTATTGGATACATCCGCTTACCTGCTCTGTCTCAACGAAGTTAGATACATGTCCATCATCATTGACCCCTCGAATGTGAAACCGGGCACCAGCACGCTCACAGCTGATGCGAGAGATGAGGCAGGCTTTTGCCTTCTTGTGGGAAGCATAAACAGTGCGAATGTCCACTACACCACAGATCACTTTCAGCAACCAGTCAGAGCAGTTCACCTGGTAGTGTTTGAAGGGCATATGCAATAGTTGGTTCCTGAAAGGTTCAACATACACATTACTGAATAAAATAAGAGAGATGGGCATGGGTGCCACCCCACAACAATCACTAATTTAAGCAATCAATGTTCTTTGAAGCCTTTTTTGTTGTACCTTTACTTTATCTAAAACCAGGAAATATCAGGAAGAAATCCTTGTGAACTACTACAGTAAACAGAACATGGCACCAAGGTGCTGTCCTTATATCTTGTACCTCTCTCTTATAAATTCAGATGCAACTGTCACCTCTTTCAGCTCCAGAAATACATTTACACTTAGCAACCTTTTTCATAAATTACAGTGCTGTCAAGCTAATTACTTTTTGACCAGTACTGCCCAGACCTTAGGGTACACTACAGGATGAAGAGCCATTTGAAAACCCACCGGGATTTTCAGGAAAGTATTTCCAAGCGGAAACTGAACCTATAAGTCAATGGAAATACTGCAAGAAGTGCTACTAAGATTAAGAGGAATGCCTGTTTTAACCTTCAATTTATTTTATGATCAACAACCCAAGAAATCTATCATGTCTGATTAACAGTGATGTTAGTTTCTTCTATTACTATGGTTCTCCTCATTTCGTTTTTCAAAAATGTGCCTTTAGTCACAGATGAGGGCTCTTTTGCGATTGTTTATTGCTCAACAGCAGATCTGTACAAGAGTTATTATATCTAGCAAAACTCCTGAAGAATTGTTCTTCTAGACTACAGCATTTCTCTGAAAAAGGTGCAAGTCATTCTTACATTTTTAAACTAAGTATGTAACTGAAAAGGCAGCTCTAAAGCAGTTTTTGGTATCTCTTCCTCTGTGAGTAGAGCTAAGAGAAGGAGGTGGAAGTTCTCACTCAAATAAATTCCAGTAGAATTTTTTTGTTGTTGCAGTTCATTTAACAGGCAGTTTGTGTTGCTTATAACTAAGGTCATCTGGCACTTTTCATCATGTAACTGTTTATTCCATTGTTTACTTTTCTCAAGAATCTATTGTTTGGTCTGAAATCTCCCATATCACATAATTGCCTTAAGATAAATTTTCTTTGGAACATCTTTGTGCCCTAAATGTGATGATGTCACCATTCACCCCTGTTCTACAACATATAGGAGAGTGGAACCTCTTCAAGGCCTACTTCTAGATTAGCCAGATGCAGCAAAGAAGGAAGTTCAAATGCTTACCTTCTGAGAAGAAAAGTTTCAAAGGACAGTACAGGTAAAGAGAGTTGCTTTAAAGGTTGGGTTTTTTGTTAAGAGATATTGCCACCTTATGTGTTTCATCACTGGGACACGGCTTGTTTGCGCTACCTGTCTAACTTGACATGCTTGGAGAGCTTTTTTGAGAGGGATGATAATTAGCACAGTTGAAAGGAAATTTTACATCTCTCTCTTCTGAGTTAAACTAAAAACACTAGATCGTACCAGTCAAAATCACATCACAGCTAGAAAGATTATTTAGCCTGAATGAACTGCTCTCTCATGTTTATTTATCATCCACTATAAACTTTTTTTCTTATTTAATATTCACGTACTTTGGGCCACAAGACTTATCACACATTTTAGCAGCACACCCATATTTAACTCCACCAGTTATTTTCCACCTACATCATATAACCCTCCTTAGTTTCCAGTACAGCTATGATTCCTGTGTGACCACCTTTTTGTTTACAAAAGAAAAAAATGAGAGTATAGGAAGTCAAGCATTCTACCAGAACTTGTAAAGCAAACGAACTGAATTACATCAACGGTGAACCCACCTAGGGAAGACAGAAGACAAACCCCAGCATTTGTGTATTTTCCTTTCCACTCAACATTCAACCAATACTTACCACAACAAGAAATACTTTTTCTCTGCTTTATAAGCACAAGAAAGTAAGCAGTACAGAGCAGTGTAGGAAACAGGAGTTTCCTTTTGTGCAACATACGTTTACACTGAGCTACAAACATTAACATTGATGTTTTCAACGTAAAGACTAGGACACATTATTGGAACATTAAAACTACAGACTTGAAACACCCTTTTAAGAAACAGAAGATACTTCAGCACAAATGATGAAATTTAAGAACAGCTGAAGTGCAGGTTTCTAGGAGATAACTTTTAAAGGAAATTATTAAAAAGAACTGCAGGGGAAACTATTCGTGACATACAAAGACTTGTTTCTGTAGTGTGAGCAATACATCTTTGTGTTTCCTTCTTAAAAACACAAAATGTCCACTTATTAAAATTGCATTTCACTATCAGATTAGTTTTGACTAAACAGAAGTGGGTTTTTTGACCCAGATTTACCATGACTTCCCTAAGGTCATATGCCCTGTAAAATGACATGACGATGAAATGAAAGGAGGTGCACCTGAAATGCTTATGTTCGTTTCGCTCTGAGAATTTTTGACCAAATAAGATACAGCTCAGGATGACAGAAGACTTTGGTATAACATGCAGTACTAACCAGAAGAACGAGTTACCAGATTCATAGTGGTTATCACCCTGCTTCTGAGCCCGCACAGTCAGGTCAAAGTTTGAGCCTGCATTAGGCCAGGAGAAATAGAACATCCCAGAGTTCAGTATTTTCTTCAAGGCAGTAACGCGCTCCTCTTCCTTGGTTTCTTCCTGGAGAGGACAGAAATCTGTTGCAGTAATTTTGTAAACTTCAGCGTCCAGGATTTTTCCCACCGACGTACAGCCTGTCACCAGGACCAGAAAGTGCAGCCGAGTGTTACCTAGAAGGTGACAGATAGTTACAAAAGGGTTACAGGCAGACACAGGCTAGCTATGCCGTTTCACATCAGTCCTGTCACATGCAATGCTGACAGGGCTCCAGCAGAGGCCAGTATCTTTGCTTCAGAAGAAAAAAAATACAAACAAGCACATGGCCTACGTTCATTTCCATTTCTGAGTTCTTTTTGACAGCAGGTGAGTGCAATTGCATAATATTCCACAACACTTATGCATGCCCACCCTGAGCTGAATTAGAGCATGCTTTTCCCACTTACTTCCCACTCCAATGAGCTTAGTGCTGGGACGCTACTCAAAAATTAAATTTCACCACCCCAGACAACTACAGTTTTCATTGGATTTGACTGAAGGGAAAGGTAAAAGACTGGTCATTTATGAGATAAAGTGTATTCCTTGCTATGAATTTTTCAACTGACTCCTGAATTTTAAAGATATGAAGCATTCAAATTTCTTACTGGCTTCAGCTAAAGCTGGGCGTGTTCAGCCATTCAGAAAGTTTCAGTGTTACCAGTTCTTGAGATTTTGCTTTTTATGTCACAAAAGAGTGTACATGATTAGACGACAACCTCAATGATCTCTAAAAAGAATTCCAGCTCTCACGGCTGTGAAGCAAAATGTGAAATCATGAAGCAGCTGAACTTCAGGCGCTCCAAAACTAAAAGATAAATTTTGAAGCTTGAGAACACCAATCTAATCAGATCTTATGTACACAGCAGGATTTCAACCTCTGCTCATTCTCGCTGAAATGATAAAGTAATTAAGAAACGGTAGAACAAATGTTCTGAAAACACTGGTTTTGCTAGGAAGAAACCACTTGATTTACTTAAATTGGCCTGTAATGGAGACAATGTCATCCTCTTCATACCAATTATTAAGAAAAGGTAGAAGTGAGACCAAGATTTATTGCTCTAGCATAGCAGAAGCAACAGCTGCCCTGCCAAGTGCAAGCCAATTAGCTAAGGGCACAGTGACAGCCTAGGACAGCATGGTTTCAGACAGCAAAAGGAACACTTCATAGGACCACTCTTCAACCCTTCGCAGTGGCTTACTGTCTGAAAAGGCAGTCCAACTCTCATGCAACAGCTATTTTTTTTTCCTGAAACACCAGCAGAGGAGTCCTTGCTTCCAGATCACAAACTTGAGTTAGGGGTGGTTTTCAGCAGGGCCAGAATATTTGCGTAGGCACATGGGACTGGAATGGCAGGACAAGGTAGGAGATTAGATCTTATTCATTCTGTTCTGCTGACTCCGGTTTTGCATAAAGGCCAGTGTAGGTGGTATTTACTAAAAAGCTCTGTTTATCACATTTCTTTCTGTAACACGGGTATGCTGTGTTCTCTTTCTTGAGTGTTTTTCAGAAGTATGTCTTCTGCGCTTTTCTAAATGACACCCTAGCGGAGGGTCAGAAAGACATGAAACTTGATATTTTATTCCTCCTTTGCACTTAAGTGTGCACAATTATAAAGGATTAAGCATAGGAGGTACATCAGTTATCACCATGGTAGTTTACACCTGACTACGTTCTGTCTTGCTCTTACTCCAGGAGGGGTAAGGAGGAGTTAGCTGGCTTAGCTTCTGTAACTTTGCTGAAACCATGCAAAACTGATCAGCTCAAAGTAAACTTCACTCAGGAGAATCTGGAAGCAATGTATAGAAACGCTATTAATATGCCTTACTATCACTCATTTTAAGGCACAGAAAACCAGTAGTAACAGACTTGGAGAGCTGGCTGGCTGGGACTCCGAGACAAGGAATACAAGCACTTTCATCGGCTTCAGTGACCTCAAACTTTCCTAAAGGGTTCAGAAGAGATTGAATGGAAAAGTCAAGATTAAAATAGGCAAAAAGAACAACAATTTAATAATAATGGTCTTAAGCCTGTGCCCTGCCCCATTTTTTTCACAGCACAAATGTAGCCACAGGGTCCTGAGCAGAGGTAGGGCTCCTGTCAGCCCTTCATCTTTTTAGAACCTCACACAGCAAAATTAATGCTATTAAAACACTACTCTGCTATTCATCTTTTAATCATGCCTCCATTCAGGCCTAAGAAATTACCCACCACTAAGATATACAGCTACACACAGCGAAATACAGCTTTCCTCATCTTCCCTTCTTTGCCAGCAACACCAGTTTATGTCTGGGAACCTCTTCTTTCAATCCCAAACATTTTTTCTTACGCTGTCTTGCCTCAATGTCTTTCCCCTCAACCCAGACTGCCAATGTTTTTAAATATATTGATGACTCCATTGGACAAGTTTGTGAAGGAAATGACAACTGCACTACCTCCACTCATGCTTTCACTTAGGCATTTGGTCAGACTGAAAATGCTATTCCAAGGAATAAACCACAAGTGTTACATATCCAAATATGTACCTAATATGGCAGAAATCTAACATTACCAGCCTCAGGAAAAATGCTTCTGCTTATTTGCAAGTCATTGAAAGTCTGATCATTATTATGGATATATTAAAGCCACAAATCAGTCCATTTACTTCTAAATTTAAACTTTAAAAAGTCAATGTGGTTTCTTTTCTGGTATGTAAATGTCAACAAGCTATCATCTTTCCTGTTGAAAACAGCTATTTAACGCGAAAACACATGTACCAACCACAACCCTACCTAAATGCACTTAAATTTAAGGATAGAAATTGCTTCAGTCAGGATGGATGCTGCTACTGAAGCAAGACATTTTTATAAAAAGTAAAATTAAAATCAACTTTCTCCATTTATAAAAATTGCAGATGCTGTTATTGGTAATTGTTCATTCATTGCAAGGAAAACAACATTTTTTGCTAAGAAGAATTTACTGAAAAATTCTGTTAGTTCCTAAACAATTCATTTTTATTATCCAGTAAATCTCACAAAAGAATGCAAGAAGTTGCATTCCTTGTTTACTAAACTCACCACCAACATCGCCCCCCCCCCAAAAAAAAACCCAAACCAAACAACAACAATAAAAAACCAACAAAAAACCCTGCTATCAACACAACATAGAATTTCCTATGGTAGGTGGACTTGTGAGGCCATGGCACAAGTAAGAGAGGATTTATTTTAATTAAATTGGTTTTGCTGAGGAAACTGTGAAAATAGCACAACTTTAATGAAATGGATCAAACTGAAACACACAGACATTCCTTAAAGCTAGAAGGTATTTCCCCTTAAAACAGTTGAGACTATTCCATTAGTCCCTGCAGCCTGAACTTTTCAAAACTGCAGCTCCCTACCATTTCCAATCCTGTAATTACATTAAAAATACTACTCCTTTTAAGTTTCCAGTGAACTGGAAACTGGTTTTATGCAATTAGCACTCGAAGTACAAGACGAACACCAATTACAACAAAATGCATCACATGGTGCAGTCATTCACCTGGTGGCAACATTAGAAAGCACATTACGGGGTTACAACCTCTGAAAGAAGCTAAACAGTATTCACGGAATTTATGTTTGTTCTGTCCAGAACATCAACAGCAACATGGGAAAAAAAAAAATACTAAAGCCACAAAATGAGCAGTCACCCTTTAAGCGTAAGCTCAAATTAGTCAGGAAGCTGAGTTTTAAAATGCCGGCAGTGCATCCTTAAGATCAAAGGGAGAATTAGCACTATATTAGTTCCTTAAAGGCAGTGGCTCTGCCAGTACTACCACTGCAGCCAGCCTACGGAGGCTCCCTGCTTATCTGGAACAGGAGATAGAACAAACTCCAGCCTTTTTTCTTGAAAAAGGAGCCCAACAGTTCTTATCAAAAAAAGTAATTAATGAAAGTGCACTGGGTGGAAAATTTATGGTCATTTTCCCTTGATTTCATGTGCAGTACAGTAGCAGAAAGCATGTTATATTTGTCTGACAGCTGCAAAGTGCGTGATGAATGGGGGCAGCGCTACGGCCAACAAAAAGTAACACAAAAAAAAAAGAAAACTTCTTCCTGTGAAGTGACCAAGGCTCCAGGTCTGGCTCTTATGCCCCACTTTGTACCAACAACCACATCAGCTGCAGACTATATACCGGACCCTCCACTTTGGAAACCAACCTTCTTTTTAAAAAAAAAAAAAAACTTTTACAAGTAGTTTAACATGCAATTCTGCTTCATATTAGCCTTTCTAAACTTTACACATAGGTGAAAGTGATTTAGGAACATAAGAACTGCAGTTGACAATGATACCTGTGGAAATGACCCTCATTTCCTTAGGATGCAATCTGGAATGTTTTAAAGAAAATTCTGAAATAATTTTAAAGCAAGAACTGAAGCATTCCTTACTGGTCATGCCTTGTATAGCAACGCATTTATCAAAAAGCAAGACCCACCTACAGTACTAAAGAAAAAAAAAAAAGTCTTTCAAAACTTATCTCAGAGATGGGTATAAATGTTTATGCATCATGACCAAGATCATTATTTTGCCCTAGCTATAAATAACCACAACAGTCTGTAAAGGGCACTTTCGAAGAAATGTAAAAATGTTTTGCTCACGGTGATATGTACTGAGTGCCCTTTTATCAGATTGCACAAGGGAGGCCAAGGATGGAGAATATTTGGCATAGAAACAAGACAAAAACAACTTGCATCCATTTTTTTCAAAAGCTCTTGTGAAACCAACTGCCTTAATCCAAGCTGCACAGGAAACACAGTTCTGGTACGTCACACCCTACAATAATAAGCTGTAGTTTCTGTATTTAACCTGTCTACATGACTCAAGGCAATTGTTTCCCCTGCAGTTTGTGGGATGCCTTCAGAGTCGCCTATGATGAGCTGCAGCGAGGAGGCAATATTCAGTTCTTATTTTGTCCTTCTTAACTGTAAATATTTCCCTCAAGACTGCCTTTTCCTTTAAGAAAAAAATAATTCGCTCCAGTTTTTGCTCTCTTTCTCCATTCCAATACAGTCATGCCATTCCCTTAGGTTCCCTCAGCCTGTTCCGTCTCCACTCCACGCATACCTCCACTTCACTTTGCAGTCCACTGAAAAACAATTTGCAAGGTACTTTTGCCTCTCATCTGCCTTCAAAATTACCAACAGAACACGGCAGAGGAGCTGATTCTAAGCAACTAGCTGAAAATCTCCAAGGAAATCTATAGCAGAATTATGAAAATAACCAAGACTTTCCAAACTACAGTTTTAGTCCCAAAGATACTCTTTCTCCCTCTTCTAAATACAATTACATACTAGGAAATGTTCTAAAGGAATAGAAAACAGGTACTTAGCTGTCCTTTTTGCCTTTGAAACTTCTTCCTTTCAACTACACATCATATATGTGGAAGAGCAAGGGTATATACACAAATGAATTTAGAGTGTGTCCCCAAACCCAGCAGCTGTATTAAACCAAACAACCTACGTGGTGATGGTGTCAAAATACTACCTTATATATGTACCTTTTCCTCACATCATAGTGTCTAAACCAAACACTGCAAAGCCAGCTCTTTTAACACTTTGCTTAAGATGTATTTGCCGCTGCTAGATCTTCCTTGGCAGCAAATTCTTGGCTGAGATACAGCTCAGAAACACTGTACAATTCATTCTGCTGCCATCCATCTCACAAAAGAAAACAGAAGAACTTAGTGAGTCATGTTAACAGACATAAGCGCATAGAAGTGAGTGTTATTACTGGTGGGAAACATTAACTTTGTGAGTCAGTTTCACATATTTCATCTACTTTCTTGTGAAAAGCACGATCTACTTTGGCAGGCATACAATGTGATTTATTTGGATTCCTAAGTAGCAATATTTACAGATTAATTAAAGCGCTCAGAGGCATCTTTCATGTCTTGAAAAAGGTCTACCCTTCTGCTCTACAAATATGCTCTTTTAATATCCCAGTGGAATGCACTTTCACAAATATTTTCAGTTAATTTAGTACTTATGGTCTGCAGGTTTCCAGTAGTATGAAAAAAAATACTGTTACTCCTGTATTGTTAGTCTACGTGATCACTGATGCTCAGTGAAGAGCGGGGCAATTATGCCCTTGCTTGCAGCTGCTAGAATACATTATATTAAACAAAAAAAAAAAGAAAAAAAAGAAAAAAGTTACCCTGCATTCCTTTCTAGAGATAATCTTTTATGTAAGGAACAGCTAAAGGGGTGGAACTTACTTGTATGTAAGACGGAAGATCTAACTGAGACTACGAGAAAAACATGGGCTACCTCTGGACTAGTGAGACAGCAGACATGCAATCATCTTGGCTGTTTTAAACATGCTCAGCAGCAGGAAATGTTTGCTTACCTTTGCTTACCATTACAGCCTGACCCTCCTGACTTTTCATTCAATCACAATTAGAAGTTTGCCTCCAGTAGTTAACTTTTTTATCCAATTAACAATAACATTTTTAACAAGCCCTTACAAATTAAGTCCTGTGCCAGGAGTTGTAATTTAATGCTAGAACAAGACAGAGGTGCAGTGACAAAGCTCAGAGAGGAAAAACCTCACACTTTAAGGACACTGAAGTTAAGCATGTGTTGTTCAAAAAGCAGTTAAGGACATGGGAAACACATAAATAAAACAATAAAAGAGAAAAAATAAGGTTGAGAACATTTCTCACCCCATTAGAAATCATTCACCTTTTAATATGAAGACTAAAACCGGATATATTTAATTCCCATCACATACAAGAAACTACCCTCATCTGTAGCTTGAAGAGCTTGAATTCAATAGCTACATTCCTTTACAAGATTCACTAGACTCCTATGAAGAAAAACAGGTCCAAGTGCCAACAAAAACTAATCACAATCCCTCCATTTTTAATTACATTAACAAATTGATATCAATCTCCATAGAAACGCCTAACTAACTCCACAGGGAAGGAAAAAAAAAAAAGCCCACATTCATTTTAAAAGACTACATATGCCTACTGTTTTTAATTATGACACAGAAATCTTCCAGATTGTAGTCGCCTTTTCACATCAATCTCAACTCATATTACTCCAGCTATAAAATGGTAAGCAGGCTATAAAAAGATACACTTATACCTACTAGTCTAAACACACCATTGCTCACACCACCACTGCCTTCGGCAGATTCCTTGACCAAGCATCGAGTTATATGGAAAACAGTCTTGTCATTCGTCGAAGTCATAATTAAGGCTTACTGTAAGGAGACCATGGGAAAAAGGCATAGAGTGCTTCCTGTTTTAATGCATCTTCTTCATCAGTGCATTTGAATTCTGCTGTGTAAGGTACTATTACCTTTAAATTAATGACTGCAGTTCTCTTCCTAAAACATGCTATTTCCATTAAGATTCCTGCAGGCAGTGTAATAGCAAGTCCTTTGCTAAATCAAGAGTTCCAAACTGTACAGAAATTTACAGCAATGACAATAAACATTCCTTACTATGCTAGCTGAAGTAAAAGGCTTCTGCAAATCCTTATCCATGTAAATTAGGAAATTAGAGGCAATTGGGCATTATAGCACGGACTGGTAATCTGTATTACTGCAGTCTCAGATTACCATGATTAATCAGTGTTTAAATATGATCCCTCAAAAAAAAAAAAAAAAGTAAGAAAACTTATCTTGTTTTGGACAAATGTGGTAGAGGAAAAAAACCCAGCAATCATCTGCAGGCAGCAAAGAATGTTAGACAAAACAAAAGTGAGAAAAAATCAAAAATTCTTAGACTATCATTTAGTGATATGCTTTTGGCACAGCATAGAAAAGAATCTTTTCCAGACTGTACATAACAAGGTGCAATTAGCTTTCACAAGTTAAGGAATTGGACAACTTTAGCCACTCGTTGTCTCTTAGAGTTGTCTTGGCATTTTATAATCTCAGTCATACAGATGGTCACTTACCACATTTAAACTGAAGCTCTCCTAAGCAGCCATAAGCATCCATGAGTTTTTCATATTGTCCTTTAATTGCATCCTTTTCTTCTGGAGCTGAGAAACAAAACGAAAGGCAACAAACCTTACTTCTCCAGTCCTCACAAAATTTTTAGATTGCTATTGCCTACACCAATGCTTCCCAGTTGATTTTGCCGAGTAAACAAAACTACAATATATAGTTAGGGTTAAAATGCTGTAAGAACACAGTGATTAAAAAGTGACGGGACAGAAACACATAGCCTCTCCACACACCACTCTGGAAGAAAGAAGGGCACTCAGCACCTTTCCAAACGACGTGGTACTGTGCCCCATGAGTTTCAGAATAAGTAAAAGAATACACAGGCACATGTAAACTTTACACCATTCTAAAATAAGAGCAGAAATAACCACCTGTCTGGCCATAATATATCTTTTATTGATGTGCAAAACCAGATTATTTCTGACTCCAGAGTCTTACAGTCTAATTTCATACCGAATTGGATTTTTTTTTAATGCAAGATAACATAAATTGATGTAGATATTTATCTACATCAACTTATTTTAGTGAAGTAAGAATTAGCTGATGAAAAATAAACAAATACAGGGCCAGATGCTGATGTTAGATTTGTGTATTTCTCCAACAACTGAATTCAACAGGTGCAAACTGAACATTCGGATATTAAGCCAGAACATGGCCCAAACTTGTCACTGGCTACTTTAAAGTAAAACCAAAGTACTTCCTGAATGAGGAAGTCTGTGTTTTGTACATATTTCTCAATGAGGAGTAAGGTTAGCCTCGTGAATGAGGCAAACCAGCTGTGACCCCCAAAGGTCAGTTTACTTCTTGAACCACTGATAAACAGCAACGTGGTACTTTTCAAGGTTAGCGACTACTTTACAATCTTATGCTCCTAATAAACTTCAGCAGTTAAAAAAATCTGAAACATCTGGGCATGTAAAGGACAAACTGAACTGCCTGCAAGGGATGATAGAACAGAAACGAAAGAAACAGACTTCTCTTCACAAACTTCAAGAGGCAAGTAGCTCAGCGAGAAGCAGGCAAACCAAATAAATATCCCATATATCGCTGACATTTTGAAGTGAAAGGAATCTCACTCGCAAAACTCCTTAGCAGAGGCAACTCCCAAAGGAAATCAAAACACCTTTGTCCCAATTTTTGCACCCATGACAAATAAGGAAGACTTGTTAATTTTTTCTTAATTTTATTTTTGCTATCAGAATTTTCACAACTTATCTATTCTGCTTTCAGAAACACTGAGTGAATCATGAGAAACTAGTAAAATGTTGATACCACACACATGACAGTGAAACAAAACATAAGCAACGGAAAGAGGATAAAGGGATTTTTGTTGGGTAATGTAAACCTCTGGACAGCAGCAATTTAAATATTCAGCAACAGCACCTCTTAAGAGCCGAGACTCTGGAAGCTTAGTTCTCTGGCACTTCAAAAAAAAAAACAAAAACAAAACTTCAGCAAAAACAGTTTGATAGTCGGTGGCCAGTTGGCCCAAACCACGACAACTGTAACAGTGTTTCACTTTTTCAAAAGACTCCTTGTCAAGCCTTCCTTATCTATTTAAAAAGAGGTTAAAAAAGTGATGCTTCACTTTCCACAGCATCTTCACTAAGTAGAAAAGAGCAGCAACAATATAGTGACTTCTTTCATACATTTATTCTCTGCCTTAAAAGCATATCCTTGTTCCCTTTAAAATAAAAAGGAAAAACCATAAATCAAATTCTTGCTCCAGATATTCCACCTTTAGGAAGAAACAGAGAATGACAGAAACAGCACGAGATTCAGATCTCAGATTGATGCAGGAGCTCATAAACTTGAGCTGAAACATTTTAAACAACCTGAAAGCATTTTAAACACCTTGAAAGCAAGGTGATACTCTTCAAAGCAGAATTATGGGTTGGAACCCTGGCTGTCTAAGCATCTGGTAAGAGCATGATCCAAAAGAATGGAATTTACTTCAATGTGGAAATGAGCAACACACAACTCATGACACTAACTGCAAGAAACGCCTGACGCTGGCATGTACAGAAGCCACTGAAGTTTCCCAAGTCAAGCCAGCAGCATCACATGCGCATCATCTCCTGGCACAGGACTTTTCCAAACACACAGAAAAATAGTTGTGTTTTGCCAGCAGTGCTACAGAAATACCCCGTCGTTCTGGGCAGGCCATTTGACAGAAGATTCGCCCCCGCAGCACCATCAGTCAGGACATCCGTACCCTACACGGGAGGAGCAGGCTCCCAGCACAAAGCTCCAGGAGGACTCTGGGCTGTGTTGCCATTCTTTTTGGGTGGCTAACAACTTGACGATAACTTCTACCACATGGCAGATTCTGTTATTTACCCTAGGGTTCATCTTACTCCCTGAAGCCGTTTAGACTCAGAAACCAAAAAAGCGACAATGGGATCTTTCCTTCACACTTCCGTGCACTCTCTGAACAAAGAGCGTGCTGTAAGACTTCACCTGTGGATTGTCTGAGAGGGAAGGAACATGCCAAACAGGCACAGCTACGCCTGTGGGTCACGCGAATGGAGAGGCCAAAATATTTTAGTGCCTACAGGCCAAATTTGTTATAGACGGTGATGGAACTTGAAGATTCCTGTCCCATTATTATTCCTTGGTGTTTTACAAACTCCTGAGATGCACTGTCACCAGTGGCATTCAGCATGGGCCAGGGCAGGGGCCTCAGGCGGCAGCTCCTGCACGCTGCACCCCCTCCATAAGGGCCCTGGTAACTGGGGGGGTGACTCCTTCATCCCCCACAGCCTCCAACCTCCCCGGCACTGTCTCGCTCCACGCCCTGCCAACGTGCAAGCAAGGATACAGGCATCATCCCTCAGCACTGGGAGGTCCTAGCTGGATTCTGACACACCTCAGCCCATTTTTTAAATTTTTTTTTGGAGGGAGTGAGGGATAAGGAGGAAGAATCCCCAACAACCATTATAAAAAGCAATACACAGAAAGGATGACCAAAGTGTGACTTTAAAAGGACATTATTGGAGAGGGCTTGAGCCAAGTTCCTATCTTTTTAATAAAAATAAGTCTTTGTAAATCTTAAAAATTTCCTACTGAAATCTCAAATAACTGCCATCAAAAACTGGTCGGAAACATTTCCTAGAGTATTTGCAAACAGTGCTAGGACACAAGAGCCAGAATTAGAGAGAGAGTGACTAGACAGAGAACAAAACTAAGTGATGTGCTTCTGCCTTTGCTGGATAAAGACGACAGTTGAAGGGAAAAATTACTACAAAACTCTAAAGGATTGTTGATGAACAGGGGAAATATAAACCATATCTGACAAGTTTCAACAACATTGAAAATACTGTTTTAGCAACAACATTAGACAGCTAGATGTGTCCAAAGACATACAGCACTTTTCTAATCCGTAACATGAAAATTATTTCCAAGTTTTTGTGTTAAATGTTTCAAAGTCTGGGTTTTTATTCTGCAATGGCTTTCATAAAAAGTCTGAAATGCAGAGGCAGTGAGCGTGGTCTGCTTGAAAACCTAGGACAAGGACTGGATCTTTAACTGTACTCTGTTCACATGTAAAATTCTTCCTTTTTCAAGCCAGACAGCTTGAGACGCATACATACATACACATATCATTAATGCACAATACTGCTACGAACGTTAATGAAACTCATGAAAATAAGTTTTCTACCTAGAGAACAAGTCAAGTTTACAAATACATAGTACATTTGTTTACTACTTAGTAATAACTATAGGTAACTAAACAGTATACATAGTAATTACCAACTCCACTAAGGCTTCCCATTAATATTTTTTAGTAATCTTTCCTTCCACTTAAGCATATAATTGAGTATCCACCCTTCTGCAATAATTACCCCAACTGTGTTGTGTTCATAAAGCTTTACAGACGTGCACGCTGTCTGCATTCCTCAAGCACTTTTCTTAATATCAATTATGTAAAAGCTCCCGATGTAAATTACATATAAGGTTGGCGTGTTAGCTCAAAATTTTAACCCTTGCAAAACAAGAGGCACACAATAATTCAATGAAATTAAGATATAATAAACTCAACCAAAAGTGATGTTTTTCTACATGTAAAATATTTCAGAGCCAAAGAAAACCACCATGAAAAGAAATACAACTACATATACCACTTAGCCTATCCACGTGTGACTTCCTCCTCGTAAAAGCTGCAATTTCAATTTAACTGCTAGCAGGAACCAGCCAGACAGAGAGAGTTTCCTTTATTCAACCCTTCCTTAGGGCAGATCCCCCAGACTTCAGCAGGAACCAGCATGTCTCAAACATAGGATGCCCAGAAAGGTCACTGGCTGGAGTGAGAGGGCAGAAAGGTACCATAGTTCCAAGTCCACATTAAGGACAGACACAGTAATACCTCCAACTTAAAACTGAAGAAAAAGCTCTTGAAGAAAAGAGTCTGGGACCAGATTACAGATCCTGGCTCTCCCCTCTGATTCTTAAGCCTGATTCTGGAAATACACGCCTGCTCAGCTGTAGGTACTGCTATACATATATATTCTGAAGCATTTCTAAGTACTTTTAGAAACATAGGTTTGGTGTGATGGGGTCTCAGTAACTTGTTTCCTTTATTTGTGTTATTTAGCGTTTTGCGGAAAGAGGTGTAAATTTTCCCCCAAAAGAACAAATCTATAATCAAGCAGAAATTTCATACACACAAAAAAAATCAAACAAGAACACGTGAGAAAAAAAAATACACACACTACCTTCAGCGTCTTACCTAGAAATACGTGCAATGTCTGGCATTACATGAGGTTAGATAATTAACTTGCCTCCAAATTCTGTTTTCTGTCATCCTCAGACAGACCTAAGGCACTTTGCTGTATTTTCATTTATTTTCATTATCTTTCATCACTGAAATCTTCCTGTTCACATTCAATCTGAGCTACACTGGCATTATGCAAATCAGACTGTAATCTGAGATACCATATAGGTTAAGTAATACAGAGTTGGGAAGAAGTCTGTGATCAGGGTTACGGTTAAAAGAGGCTGAATATTCAAAACATTAAGCAATGTATTTACCAGCTTTCTAGAAAGCAAAATTTCTGGTTGAAAATACAACAAACAAATCAGCAAAGTGATATTTTGGAAAGATCAGTTCACTAGCTTTCTATATCAGATTAAGAACATTCTATATTAGATTGAGAACATTCTGCTTCTAGTGATAGATTATGTTTTCATACTTGCATGTGTATATATGAATATATTCATTCACAATGAAAGAAGAATGGACTCATAACACCACCAGGTTTCTACTAGCCAGCCCTATGGACTGCAGGCCATCAAGGACATGAAGACACAAGGGAAATCCCCAAGTCATTGCTCTCGAGCTTGACCATTATCTTTATGTGGTTCCTGTCATATATTACATATATTAACATAGAAACTTTTAGTCACTACAGACATAAACCACCAAGCAGAATTCAGATCTCACAACCCCTACCAGCTTCCTAGCATAGAAAATAAGTCTTGTACTCTACATTTATACCAATACATCTTCCCTCTTCTCTGTACCCAATTTGCATTTCAACAACAGTGAAGGAACTTTAACACACACTTGTTCCTGTAACCTATAGCAGTGAATTTCAGTCTGAGAAACCATAGTTTGCAAGAGCCCATTGTCAGCATAATGATTTTAAATTTAAACAAGAAGTTTTAGGAATACAGATAAAATTGAGAAATTAGCTATATAAATATTCTGGCATAAGAGTAAAAAAGAATCATGCTGTAGGGCTCATTGCTTTGCATAACGTATAGTGCTTAGAAATACATACACAACACGTTTACAGAAGTATTGGTGTTTGGTTTCCATACACCACTCAGTGGCACATTTATCCCCCTAAGTACAAAACCAAACATAACTGTAGACAGTGAATGTATGTAGAGCACAGAAACTGCATTCTGTACAAAAGGCAAAAAAAATACACAGGTAAATAATTGCCACTTCCTGGTTTTGCATCCCTCCCCCAGCAAGGCTATACCCTGATTGCACTCAGCCGCATCAGAGAACCACACACGTACCTGCAACTGAAGCCACAGAGAAGGTACGGAGCTGCTCTGCAGAGCCTACGCACTCCTTAGCTCTAGGTAAGTTTGTCTCTAGGAAAGGCTTAATTCCCATATCTGTGGGTGAAAGTCTGGAGGAAAAACTTCATCCCTATTTGCAAAAACATGCACTGTTATCAGCTTTGAATTGCAGTATTTTCAAAAGACCACGGTCACTTGGGATCCACTGTAACAGGTGTTGTAACGCCCCTTAATAAAAGCAATTGCAGAATCAAAATGCTCAAAAAAAAAAAACCATCTGTGCATCCTTTGTCTCTGCCCTTGCAAAACATATTTTTATGCTGAATTTCAATAGCAGAGCACTCCTGTTGACATCATTTCACTGAGATTACCTGCTATAATAAAGTTAAATAACTACATTTTCAGCACTATAACATTAGTTTAGTTCAGTGACTGCCTTGACAGCAATTCAGAACTGTCTTGTGCAATTCACTTGATCTATAAAGCATTAAAAACTGTAATGTATATTAAAAGTAGGAATAGCATTTTTATCTGTACTTCCTCTTGTATAAGCAAAAACTTCTAAATCAATGACAATTTTTCTTCACCCTTTATGACTCTAAGTTTCTTCCATAGAATCTATTTATTGATGTTCTATTTCGGAAAATTCCTGGAATTTATGACAGAACAGAAAAATTTTATAATTGATATTACATTGCTATATGGATTAAGTAAAGGGGTTTGGGTTTACGTAGTTAGGTTTTCCCACTGTGGTTTTTGATTCCTTGATTTTTAAAAAAGTTTCTTAGGCTAGGCTTCCGTTACAGCCCCAAGTGTTCTCATTTTATAAATTGTTGACATCTCAGACAATTACAGATCTCCATAATACTTTCACACTACTGATATCAAATGTGTAAACATTTTTCAGGTTAAAAATATTAAATCTCTATACGCAATAAGGAAATTCTGAAATATAACTAATTTACAACTAAAATTGTCATCATGGTCTTTATCACATACTAAGAGAGAAAAAAATATAGTCATATAGTCATCCAGTCACAAGACGGTATCAAATTTTTGGTTTACATATGTGAAAGGGTTTATTTTAATTACGAGTTTGCCAGAGGTTTACGGCCTGGGTAGACACTGCACTTATATAAGTGTGTGTTTTTTTTAAATTTCTTTTTTGAAACGCCTCTTCTCCTAGGATGATTCTCACTCCCTTCTGCCACTTGAAATAGGTTAAATTCAACATTTAAATTTCTTCTAGTACAAAAGTATTATGGAAGCAATTGAACTTTCAAAAAAGTGCGGACGTCATGCCAGCTTAAGAGTAAAGACATTCGGTAACTATGGAAAAAGAATAATGAACAATGACTAAAATTTGCTCTCAGGCCTTCGTTGTCCATCCATGACTATTCCTTTCTACAGTTCTCTTGACACAAGGCTGCTATTGCGAAACTGCATAAACTGTTGTACAACTTAAGTGCTCCAGGTATACTTATCTGCTTTTAGTTAGCGTGGAAGTTTGCATAAGGCACAGTTGCATCATTCCTCCTCACCACAGATAAGCAATTTTTAAAAAATTTTATTTTAGAAACAGAAAATTAGACACAGAAGCCAAAATTAGCACAATCCCAGGGTTAGTATATCTGAAAACACGTATACAAAGTTCATTAACCTTCCACTGAAGTGTTCTGTGGTTAGTTAACAAGCTAAGCGCCAGTCAAACAAAACAGAATTAATGTTGTTTGTTACCACCCTGGCTGTGGACCTTCCTCTTCACAATTCTTGTAAATTTACCGTCACAATACCTACCGCTAGTTTTCCCTCCTTTTCTGGTCATTAGCTGCATAAACAGAAGAGATGATCTAACCAGGCTCAACTGGATTAACCAGCTTTTCCTACAACACAGGAACCAACCCAGGCAGTAAAAGAGAAACCGAATGAAACAAAATGACACAGTTATTAACATGGAGTGGGCTGGATGCCAAGGCATGCATGATTACAGTTATCTCAAGAGGTGACTTTGGACTTTGAAAAGCCATGGCAAACAGGCTTTTATACTAGCCCCTATACAGATCACTACTTAAAAATTCTTCTAACACATGTTTTTTTAGAGAGACTATACAAATTCTCCGATCATTTTTAGCTACAGCAATTCAAATGGGAGAGAGCAGCACTAGGGGAGAAAAACCTATTGTAAGTTGATGATTCCATTAATTGGCGAGATGGCAAATATCTTTCCCACTACAGGTCATACAAATGGCTTGGGGTCACCTATATGAATACTGGTCTCTCAATTTTATTCATGCATATTGGTTTTAGGCAGCGGAGCTGCTTTAGATTTGTATCAGAATAATGAAATACAGACCAAAACCCATTGATATCAATGGAGAGCTTTAATGTAAACAGGTTTTAGAGTCAGGGAGTGAGTAAAACGCTGCTCAGTACTACCTGACTTTTCACTTTGTCAGTTCATTGAAAACTGATGTTTTCACTTTGTCAGTTCAGAGAAAACTGGCACCAAAAAAAAAAACCCCAGAAAAATGTAACATATTCATGTCCACTATTACCAACAAATTTAACGAGAAACTGAATCCTTGAAGTATTACACAACATGAAATTCCAATAAAATTTATTAAAAAAAACACAGTGCGTCAATAACAGGTCTTTACAACGACAGGTCAAAATTTTTCCACTACCGGAACTATTCTTGTGAAAATCAGCTACCACCTGATGACCTTTTTGGCTTTCTTCGTTCATAAAATTCCCAATACCTAAGCATTTCAGTCTGGATGTCTTGCCACCCCACACCATGTAAGATTCAGACCAGTGGGCCTGGATCCTGAGCTGATATTGTGGCTGACATTGTACAAACCACAACACACATACGGTTCTTACTGCAAAGAGTTCACAGTTTAAGTCTTCCCCTTTTCCTTCGAGCTACTTGAATATGTACTTCTTCAACACTGCGAACTGTGGCATGATTGCTGGAACAGGTAAGTATTACAGGCAAAACAATTTAAGAACACAGCACAAGCACAACACATTCCCCTGCGTTACTTTTTGTTCCTTACATTCTCAGTCACCTCATTTTTCTGCCTTAACATTAGCATTGCATTAACTCACGGGTGGGGAGTATCAAAACACAAGATGAGACAACCCTGAGCACGTTTACGGCTTCCACTGCCCCAGGTGAGACTGGAGCTCCTCGGGTAAGAGCCAGGCACTCAAGCAACCATACACAGTGCAAACCACGAGGGCAGGTATGGAAGAACAGCAAGAAGCCAGGTTTCATTATGGCACGTGAGTCTCAGGTCAGCCACCCAAAACAATCTCTCCTGTGAACTAAGTACCTTGATGTATCTGAATAGAAACTTCTTGAAGAAGCACCGGGCCCCATCCCTTTAGCTGGACCCTCCTGTGCAGTCAGTAAGGCCCATACAAGGCTGTAGAGTACGAGCCTCGCACAGTTAAAGCGGCCTGTGCCCAGACGCCATAGCCACTGGGCAGGCAGGGGGCCTCTCCTGCTTCTCCCACCCCGGCTGCCGGCGAGGAGGGTGAAGCCATCCCGAGAGGTCAAAGAGCCGGTCAGAGGTGGATCAGGCCTGCGGTCGCACAGGGAGAAGAAGATGCTGGCCGACCCTCCAGGCCCGGCAGGGCACCGGCGGTCACTCCAAACCGGCTGCAGGTGGGCAGGCCTGCGGGGCCATGACGGAGGCCGGGGCGTAACGTGAGGGGACTCTTAAGGTCGGCGTCCCGCCGGGCCTAGGTCTGCGCTCTCCCCGCCACAGGGGGAAGTCCCCCCAGCCTCCTGGGGATCGGCTGCTGCCACCGCTCCCCGGCACCTCTCCACTGGCACCACGGGGGCACCAGGCGCGCACCCGCAGACGCGCCACCCCCCCACAGGCACCGCGCGGGAACCCGCCGGCCCGGCCCGTCGCGGGGCACTTACTGAGCGCCGCCACGGTGCCGGCCTCCAGCAACAGGCAGTCCTGGCGGCTGCGCGCCTCCAGCAGGGCGCTCGGCCCCGGCTCCTGCTTCCAGAGCAGCCGCAGCCCTTTGCTCAGCGCCATGGAGGGCGCAGGGAGGATAAGAGCAGGGGGTGCCGGCGATGGGGGTGGGATGCGGCCCCTCGCGCGGGCGGCGAAGGAGCCTTCGGGGGCCGCCAGCAGCCCCGCGCCCTCGGGGGAGCTCCCCTGAGCGCGGCTCCCCTCGGTCGTCGCAGCCCGCTTCTCCCGGGCGGGAGGACGGCCGTGTTCCCCTCCCAGCAGCCGGTCAACCTCAGCGGGCCTCCAAGCGCCTTGTGAGGGGGCGCCCAGCGGGGAAGGGAGCGGAGAGTTAGCGGCTGCCGCTTCTCGCCGGGTCCTGAAAGCTGCTGCCTCCTCCTCCTCCTCGAGGAGCCTCTGGCTGCGGCCAGCGGGGCGGGAGCGACTTCCCCCTCGCCTCTCCGCCTTTCTCTTCCCACCCACGGTCCCTCGTAAACTTTCCAGTTAACTTTGTCCCTCCAGCTCCCCGGCTGC